>JBCJKH010056021.1:11647-33540 GCA_039877255.1 Loriculus beryllinus | reverse complement strand
ACTGGGGAAGCTGGCCAGGAGGCACTGACAGCTGCTCAGGGACTGGCTGGGCATCGGTCAGCGGGTGGCGAGCAGTTCTGTGCATCAGTTGAGGTTTTTTCAGGGCACAGGGTTTTTTCCTTCCTCTCCCCCTCACTATGTCATTTAAAAAAATTATTAACTTTTATTTCAGCTATTCAACTATTCTTATCTCAGCCCATGGGTTTTTTACTTTTTTTTTCAGATTCTCCTCCCCATCCCACTCGGGATGGGGGAAGCAAGCAAGCAGCTGCCTGCTGGGCTTAAACCACTACAGAACTTTAATTTAGACCTTGCTAATATAAATCTCATGGGGTCCTTGTTTTACAAAAGTATCAACTATACAAAATAGTTATTAACAATAAAGATTTTGATGATTACTGTCTGTTTCACACTATAGGGAGCTACTCAGCTTCTCTGTATTTTCCCACAGCTGAAGCACAGCGGGGCAGGTATTACAGACTGGTTCCACTTATGCAAAAGGGGTAAATTCCTGGAAAACAACACTTTTGTCCTGCACAGTTTAGAATTCAGCTATCTGGGATTTAAACTGCTGTTCAGTACATCATATTCACTGCCTCTGCTTTTCAGGTGGAAAGGATTTTAATACATGCTTTTCATAGAAATGAAAACATATTGGAAACACAACACTTCAGATATATACATAACATCTCCTTGGGGATCTGAGCAAAGCAAAAAAATACTAGTTTAATAAACTCAATCTCGGTCTACAACTTTAAAGGAAAAAAAACAACGTGTGGTTGTGCTCTAAATGTCTTACTGTGGGGAAACTCATCTATCAGGCAGATCTAACAAAGCTGAAGATGTCTCAAAAGCATTTTGGGGAAAAAATAAAAGTGTAAGTTGGCATGGATCTGTTCTTAGCTTTCTTATACCCCAGTTTATGGCTGAAGCTTTAAAACTGCTGCGATCATTTCACTTTTTCAGTTACTTTCAGAAACAAAAAACAACCAGCAAAAAAAAATCAAACCAAAACACATGCACATAACCTACATTCCAGTTATTCATGACCTCTATGGAACAATTAAAACCTGGTCATTTGATATCTGCATGAGCTCTCTGTAATTTCGTATATGCATTGCACGAGCTAAATCTGCAATTCTCAACCTATGGAATCTGCGCATTCACTTTAAAACCCCAAAATCTGTCTGCTGAGGTATGCTGATGTTTATTTTGTTCTTTTACATTTGTTTTTTTTAAAGGGTGCCATTTAAACAGTTCATTGGCTCTTACGGAACAAACTCTTCAAACGACCTCCAAGTTAGGCAAGACTACTCAAATAAGCTCTTACCCTTACAAGAACTTTCACATCCTGATAGATCAGATGGGACCTCCACCTAAAGATCTCATAACAAAACCTCCATCAAATAGTACTTAACTAATTTATTTCTCAAGAACAAAAGAAAGTAATCACAGCAAAACATAACCCTGCGGTTTCAAGGAAACAAGTTCCTCCTGACTGTGTCACAGAAGAGCCCAAGCTGCTCTTTTTGTATGTTTGTGCCTTGACTTCACCAGCACTAAGGAACTCCATAAAGACTCTTCTTTATGGCCAGCTGGCACCCCATGTTCAATTTTCGAAAGCAATTATTAGAATAAAAGTTAGTTACCTGCATTGACAAAGGGGATCCCATCATATGGGACATACTGAGATTTCCACATCAACCGTGTGGCGGGTTTGGCTGGGCTTGGAGACTGGCGCGTCCCCCACACACTTTGTGTTTGCTGCTTGTGTAGCGTTAGAACACTCTCTAATTCTGTCTCGCTCACACAATAGCCGCGGTATGAGTCCCCAATTTTCTGCATGGAAAGGAGGTGAAATAATAGGATTATTCACCCAGATGACTGCTAAACATTGCACAAGAAAACAAAAGCAGTCAGGGACGCTGGCAGGTGAGGACACAGGCCCAGATTTTTGGGATGTCATCATTTTCTTTCCCCACACTACTATCCTTTACAAATAGAGTCACCACAGGATCTAACACCACAGCAGTCCCCACTGAGGTCAGAAGTTTGTCAGCTCTCCAAGACCCTAAACACACCAAGAACCCCTGAGAAGAGTACGGTTACTGACCCTGTCTGATTTCCACAGGACAACTTCACACCTGATGCTTCCTAACACACGCTTCAGTTGCTCCTAGACAAGTTTGTTTCAGAAAAACCTTTTCACTTGACCCTCACTAAGAATTGCTCAGGCACTACAAATTGTCTATGCATCTACTTCAACACACACAGTGCACTGAACTGGAGCAGAATCCATCTGCTTACACCACCGGTAATTGCCTTACCCGCTTACTGCACTAACTTCAAATTGAACGTCTCACAGAACACCTCCAGTCTTCAAGGCATTCTCAGTTCTCAACATTCCACAGAAACACAGCATACCAGATTTGCCTTGTGCAGACTGATGATGGCTTCAGTGAACTCTGCCAAGCTGCATACCACTCCAGAAAAACAGCATCTAACTTGACTCAAAGTAAAAATCCCAAACAAACCCAAAAGCACAACTTGCTGACTCTGAAGCATCCCCTGTGACAGCTGTTCAGCTACTTGGTGCCATCACAGCTGGTTCAGTGCTGATCTACCAGGGCCTGCCAGCAAGCAGAGAAAGCACTGGGACAGAGAAAAGCTTTTCATCAGAGTTCTTAATGCCATGCTCACTTCTGTTCATATGCAGCTCAGGATCAGGATGACAAGCAGCTGGGAGTAACACTAGAGTAGTTTGCCAGCTGTCTTACAGCATATCTGTAAGACAAATGCATGGTGAATGAGGACTAAACTGATGCCACCTTCAATGACAGAGCAGCCTGTTGTTTAATACTGACAACAAAAGCAGCAACAGTGTCTCTCCATGATTATTATTGCACAAATACTTTAGGGACAACTTTATAAAACCTGCCTTTTACCTAAGTAAAACATAATGTCTGTTGTTAGTATGAGCTAAATTCAACAAAGAATAAACAAACACCTTGTGAATAAGCTGGGTCAGCACAGTGTTGCTGTTGGGTTAAGCCCAAAAACAGAGGATTATGTATGCACCAGATGCATGAGTCATTCTAAGATACCAGTTGCTTGCTCTTCAGCAGCTCACAGCACTGCTGCAAGCATCCTGCTGCAAGCATCCTGCTGCAAGCATACCGCTCCAGCTATTACACCTATAGGTGCACTCCCACAGCTGTGGTGAGGAAGAGAAGTTGGCAACTGTTCAGCCAGAAATTATAAATAACATTTCTGCCCAAAACCTGATCTGAAAAACCCAGAAGCAACAAAGCAGCCTGAGAATTACCAGAAGTACCCTCTTTACAGAAACCTGGCATGGCACCTTTCACAAGAGGGATTACAGTACCACTCCACACAGGGGATAATGCATGAGCAGCATCTTTCTTTCCACATATTATACCTGTGACTTTAAATAGGTCATTGACCTTATCCTAGGGAGATGACAAGACTGCTAAAACTGTTGTGATAACAGCTAAGGCACTGAGCTCCTATTCTGGCTTTACTTCTGTGCTAGATCATTTTCCTAGAATTGGTGGGAAGGGAGTAGGAGAAGAAAATCATACAGCACATAAGATCCCTGCTCTCTAGGGGCTTCCAAAGTAGGAACAAACGGACAAATGAGACCATCTGCTCCAGAAAAATAAATGAACTTAGCTTTGTACAGTTGATATTAATTAATGTGGTTTTTAATAACACTATTTCAGTATGCTGATATATGCTGGAAATGCAAAAGACCAGGCCACTGAAAACTAAGTAGGTTATAGAAAATAACTATCTTTTTAAATCCACTTTTTACTAGCAATTTAATTACCTTGAGGTAATCAGATACTCTCCAATCCTTTAACTCCAGTGAAGCTTCAAGCGAAAAAAGAAGCAATTGCTTTTCTCTCCCCTGGCCTCATCTCAGCAAGGGTACATAAAAGCTTACACTAAAGTACACACACCAAGACTGTAGTTTTCCTCGAGGGAGCTATAGCAGCAGGATACCAGAGGCATTACACTGTAGGCATGGCAAGTGTGAGCCGAAGATTTCAAGGCAGTCAGCGAATCAATACCAAACACAGAGCTTAGTGCTAACTCTGAACAGCTGCAGCTTTTAGTGCTCTCTGTTTGCCTGCAGTACTAACTGCCAAAGGAGTCATTGCCCTTTGGAGAACAGTACTGGTTGTCTCCCTGGGATGTATATATTGTATGAAATAAAAAGTGTATATATATATATATATATATATATATATATATAAGAAAAAAAAGTTTTTTATATATAGTTAATTTTTTAAATATTCCTATCTTAAAAATATTTCTAAGTGGATATAGAAAGAAATTAAATTTCTAAGTCCCTTCAACTGTAATTTTGAGTTACTGGTGGCCAAGCCAACAGGAAAAACCTCAAATGGTAGGGGTACCTACAGAGGTGAATCAGCTAGGGAAAGCATGAGCTTTCCTTTAAAAAATATTAAGAGAAAGAAAAATAAATGTCTATCAGGAAGAGCCTGCTGGCAGGAGGAAGGGGTAGGTGATCTCTCAAGAATCTTCCCATCTTCCTTTCCTTCCTTTTAAGTGATCTATGATGCATTTTAGCTGTTGATAACATCCCAATCATTAGAACAGTTCTCCAGGCATATTTGCCAAGAGTTCTGTTTGGGTCAAAAGCCACCACAGGGAATGAAGACAGATTACATTTTAACAAAAGAGAAAGCAAGAACAGGTAACCATACTGGTACAAAAACAAAGCAAAAAACAACCCCAAACCAACAAACCTTGAGAATATCTAAAATAGAAATCCTTAGTAAAACACTGATATTAAGGAGCTCTAAGTCTCAGACTTGATCCTGGTGAGTCACATGGATTTTGATTTCTGTATGACAACACAAACTAATACAAACACTTGCAGACTTAGTCCATTTTATTCTCAATGTACCACTAAGGGCAATAAAAATCAATTTGCTCAGCAGAAGACAGCAGAGCTTACTCTTTAGTTCACAACTGAACTCTAACACGACAAACAATGGCTTTTCCCAGTACTGCACAGCATTGAGATTTCAGAAGCACAGTTTTTTGCTTCAGGAACTGTTGATGGTCAGTTATTCTAGCATTCCCAAAGAAGGAAGAGATTCCATAGCATTTTATATGTTTAAACATTCTAGTAGTACCAGCTAGTACCAGTAATATTTCATAATATCAGGAAGCCTGAACACAACTTCTACAACTGTCAATTATTCTCTTCATGGAACAGGATCAGCATCTTAGATTCAGATGATAAAACATCAAGTCAGAATTCTTTGCAGCCCACCTCACAGCTCCTGAGACGACGTGCCCATGTGGGTGTATTTGGTGGCAATAGCTGGAGAGGGATGGGAAAGGGATCTTCCACTACCCTGAAAAACAAAAACATGTAGTAAAAGTCTACACTGACATACAGTAAAGCAACCATTCAGTCTAAACTGCAGGTAAGAGCAAATCAGTGCACTATGTTGTCCTGGGTTCAGCTGCAAGTTATTTTAATTCTTCTTTTTTGTAGCTGGTGCAGTACTGTGTTTTCAACTTTAGTCTGAGAACAACACTGATAACACCGATGTTTTCAGTTGTTGCTAAGCAGTGCTTACCCTGATCAAGGACTTTCATGCTCTGCCAGTGAGGAGGGGCATGGGAAGCCAGGAAGAAGCAGAGACAGGACACCTGATCCATATTAGCCAAAAGGGTATTCTATACCACAGCACATCACGGCCAGTATATAACTGTGGGGAATTATCTGGAGGGCCCAGATAGCTGCTTGGGTCAGGCTGGGCTTCAGTCAGTGGGTGGTGAACAACTGTATTGTTTACAAACATCACTTGTGTTTATTGTTTTCTTTTCCTTTTCCCCTTTTAGTTTCATATTCTCTCCCCTTGTTATTTGCCTCATCATTATTAGTGGTAGTAGTAGTATTTTTCTATTGTACGTGAGTTACTGGACTGTCCTTATCTCAACCCATGTAATCACTTTCAACTCTCGGTTGGCAGTATCAGTGTCTCTTTGAAGTAATTTCAGTAATTTGCATTGTTATTTTAAGTGCACATCTACTGCTCTGATCAGAATATATCCAGCTACCTCTGGAATACAAGTCCTTTAAGTGACTTTTCCAGTGCTCTGGCACATACAAAAGCTGCCTGCAAACACAGCTACAAATCACTCACTAATACTGAGGGTTCACAACCTCTATTTTAAGGTAATTCTGTAATAACCACTGCAAAACCAAAGTGCAAGAAAGCAAAAGCACTATTAGCAGTGGATCAGAAATATTGTTCATCATTTCACCTCCTGACCTACCTGGTGGTTGGTTTTTTTGATACAGTGAGAGATGCCTGTGGATGTAGAATGTAACTGCTTCCACTGTCTCCTATAGCAGCCACCACTACAGTCTGCAAGTTCCCATCACCATGCTTCTCCTCTGAAACATCTTTACAAAAATAAAATAGCCTCCTGGTTAATAACTGAACTCAGAATGAGGAAATAACAAGCTATGATTTAACTTTGTGCTGGAAGAGCAAGCATTTTCACATATAAGATCTCTAGATGATAAGGTAGTTTCACAGTTGTGAATCAATACTTAAACTCTAAGCACACATACAGAGATACACTTGATAAGGTCGTTTGTCCTCAAGGACAAATCATGTTACTGCTAATGAAACCTTCCACAACTGAGCAAATAATCTGAGGAACATGTACATTACTCTGCTTTACATTCCCACAAATCCTTATAGGATTGCACAACTATTTTGTTTAGTCACAAATCACACAGTTATTGTTTTTGAAATATGAAAAAAGGAGATTACAACACTGCTTTTTACTTCGAAAGAAGGTCTAAACAAGTAAAATAGGCCTCTTGCAATTCAATCTTACATGCTGTTGAAACAAATGTTTTAGCCTTCCTTCATAACAGGGAATAATCTGTAAGCCAAAAAACACTGTTAGAATGAAGCCTGTATACGTAGTTAGGTAAAAACATGATGCAAAACTGTGAAAGCAGGCATTTGATACTTTGGCCTTGACACAAAGAAAAGGGAGCTCTCTTTAGAAGCAGGATTTTTGTCCCTCTATTATGAAAGCTTTCCCCCTTCATCCCAAGACAGTGATAAAGTATTGTCTAAATAATTTAGACAATTATTGTCTAATTGTACAGAAATCACTCAACTAGAAAGCTTGTGCTGGGAGACTTGTAAGTGTGCACCTGCTGCTTCCAAGCTCAGAGCGCTGGTTCCTCTACACAGACATGCCCTTAAGACACTACAGTCTACTCTGAAGCCCTATGCCATTGCATGCATTACCACCATGCAGGCAAGCAAAACTCAAGGGCCACCAGTCCGTTTTTTTCCCCTTTAATCTCCATAGTATATCACTAACAAGTCTTCCTGTCTGTTTTTCAAAGATCAAATAACTTGAAAGAGTTCTACACAGCAAGTCTCTAGAAAAACAAACCCAACCAAACAAAACCACAAAACCCCCTGTAGAACATATATTCAAATACCACAAAACTGAGCTACTTGCAAAGAGGGAAGAGTGTTTAAGACAAAAATATCAGAATACAAAAATACTATTCATCACTGCAATTTACTGTCTACAAAAAGTAGCAGCAATTCTTTAGTAACTAAAGGCTCACAGGCAGCTTGAAGTCATGTCAGACAACATTAACTAAACAGCGGTCTTACCCCTGTGTAAGAGCATGTGTAGAGGAAGAAAAAGATGAGCATTAGGTTAGGAACAAGCCTTTCAATGCAAGGTTGTGAAACCATATTCCAATTGTCAGTGAAAAGGGCTGGATCATGACTTGACTCTGAATTCTTTTTTCTTCTATCCACCCAGCATCAGGACTTGAGTTTTACCTTTGAGCTCTCATTGCACAGAAGCACTTCACTAGTCCTCAGATACGGAGAATTTTCTCAGATTTTGAGGACTTCATACAGAAAATGCACAGACAGTTAAAAAAAATGCCTAAAACCTTGAAGAGTTTAACAAAATGTGACAATCTAGTTCTCAACCTTATTGTGTGAATGGAAACTAGTACACAGCATTTTGCCAGCCAGCAAGGCTTGCAGATAAATAATCAATGCTTTCAGATTTCAGTATGTCCCTTTTCTAGGGAGAAGCTTAAAATTTGTGCTTCTAGTTATGCATCTCGCCACATACTTAGTGTGACAATTAACACACTGAGGGGAATAAACTTAGCAATAAATTTATATCTCATTTTCTTCAATGGGAACTGAATTTCTACCTAGGAACTTCATTCCTGGCTTTGCAAAAGATGCATCAACAGCAGTGATATCTGGCACAGACCAGAACAACATGACTTCTACCTGCATTAACTACTTCACTCAAAATTAAGTAATCAGTGGACATTTGAAACTGATAGTACAGCTGTCTGACTTGGCACAAACATCCTTAGCAATGGTAAAGAAGGCAAGAAGCAGTTTGTGCTTGTTATCTCAATCTATCCATCATATATCTAAAGTGAGTATAACAGCTTTTACTTCATAAAGCTTTTGCCAAACAGAAAACGTGATGTGTGGGGTGCCAGATTCATAATCAGAAAGCAAATTTAGTATGTATGTTTGTCTTATAACTGATAAGGAAAGGAAACACATACAAACAAGATGCTTAAAAAGACATGATGCAGGATATGTTTAGTCACAGGAACACACACTCTCAAATCCCACAGGTTAAACTCACCCTGCGCGCTGCTCACATCCAAAAGTTGACCTTGAGGAATAATCACTTGGGCCATTCCTGGCTGGGTAGTAGGAATGACATGCAGCACCTGTCCATTTTCTGACTGGCTGGCAACAATCATCTGTAAGGCAATCACACAAAAGTATGAATGGCAATTAGTTCGTATGGCAATCATCATGCAGAACAACTGGGTTTGCTTATTACCATAACAGGAAATATTTTGGTTGCAATTATGGCATATAAATTAACATGATTTTATATAATAAAGCCCCTGCCTATTTACTGTCCATTTAAAATTACTTTCCCTCTTTTAAAATAGCTCTTTAACTAATTAAAGGGAAAAAAAACAAAAACAAAAACAAAAACCAAAACCCACCCTCAGTGGATTCTACACTGAATTACACATTAATTTGAATCTTACAACACTATTATTAAAACTATCAAAAACCTGAAAGCCATTCATGGTTGGATTCCCTGTGACCCCATTGAGGACTAGCAGAATTAATCACAATATATCATATGTTGACCTTCACTCCTAGGAAACGGAACTCTATGCAAAAAATGATAGAAGAAAAGCTCCAGGACTTCAAATTCTCCTAGAATTCTGGAAAACTTGTTCAACTCCTTATGGTATATTTTCCCATAATTACCAAAGACTTGTTCCCAACAATGTTATAAAACCTACAATAACATAAAATATCACCTTGTTTCTAATTTCTTACACTTTAAATGGTTGAAAAGCTTTTAGTGACAGCACAACAACACATGCCAACCAAGCCTTCTGGGCTAGAGTTACCTTTTTACAAAGTAACTGTTAAGAATTACAAAGCAATGTTTTAAGCATATTAATTGCAGGCAGGTGGGAGGGAAGGAGAGACATATGGGTTAGCTTGTTGCTAATGTTCTAATCCCCACCCAGCAAACACAGATAACACTTATTTCAGGGAACACACGTAAAGCAGCAGTGGTAGATGTATGAGATCTTATCACACAGAAACATCCAGGCTTGTTACATACAAAACATGTAAGTTGTTTAATAAAATTAGTAATGGCTGCAAACAGTATTTGCCTACCTGAGGAAGAACAACTGCAGCATGAACTGAACCACTGAAAAGTTTCACCTTCTTGCTAAAGTCTGAATCAGCTGTTGCTACAACAAACAAGCAGCTTGTAAAAGAGTTTTTCAAAGAGCATCCTTGCCTCTCACACCTGACCTCTTTTCAGGCACTCACCATCGGTGCAGTGGGCCCTCCGAGGGGCTGCAGCTCATAGAGAGGCTGCCCAGTTTGGTCTACCAGGTGGGAGTCCTCTGTGGAGTGAGGCTGAGGTTGGGGTGGCCGAGCAGGCGCAGCTGATGATGGAGAGCCCAGGAGGCGTACTGTGATGGGCAAGACTGGAGAAGAGTCACTCTGTCCAAACAGTGGATCCCTGGAATCCATGCAGGTTAAATGCTTTCACAGAGGAAAAACGGTAAAACGCACTTTAATCTTGAGCAGTAATTTCTATTAAAAAAAAAAAAAAAGAAAAAACCATTTAACCAGGGTGCTGTATTGTATACTTGGAGGGAGCTCTCGTCCTTCTGATCAAGAGGCTACCAGCTAACACTACAGCCCTACTTTCGCTTTCCATTTCCTGATGAAAATGTATTCATGTTTCTGCTTCCTAGAACAAACCCTCTCTATTAAAGGGAAAAAAAATCCCTTGTGACCAAATTCTGTTCCCTAAAACCACCATATCTACCCAGAATCTGAAAGAACTTATACCAAAACTGTCAAATGCCTACCCACTTGATTTGACTTCAAAAGAAGTCCTAGACACTATTCCACTTCACCTTTACATACATGTATTTAGCTATGAAAAGAAAAATTTCTATAGGTCTCTTTAATTCTTTACCACAGAATAAACATAAGAAACTCAAACCATCCAATTCAAGGCCAAGAACTATATAGCACAAGACCAAGAATCAGATTTTGCAAGTCTCAAAAACTATGTACTCAGAGCTTATTCTCCCCAGGCTTGCAGAATCAAGGTCTTAAAGCACATCCCATTTTGATTAAATTTAAACTTTAAGCACAAATGTCTTGTTGAAATTCTGACAACACAAATATTGAACATGTAAAAATAAATGCAAATAGGCAGCCCACATATATAATGTGTCAGGCTGTCATTTGGTCGATGCAAGGAGTGCACTTCGTGGTATCTCTTGCAGCAGCAATCACACAATCAACTGACATTTCTACCACAAAAATTTGTAAACTGTAAATCCAAAGAGTGGGGAAGAATGTTTCTAAATTTAATATTGAAGTCAGATTTGAGCCAAATAACCTAAAAATCTTGCAAGAATACATTTTCTGTGCTAAACCCGTCTATTGTACACTCCACCAGAAAAGCAGCAAAAAAATTGTACTGGTTATATTAAAGACACTGTGCAGAGAACGTAAGCATGCTACTGAATCACTACCTGAACCATATTTTGTCTTAGCTGAAGTAATGCAGAACATTTATGCACAGAAATCTGACTAGAAGTATCCGGTGATATTTGATAATAAATACATTAAACACTCCCCTCCCACAATATCTACACAGACATCCTGTGTCTGGATTATTTGCCACATTTGGTCACTAAGCAATTTAACCCAATTTTCAATTCATTAGCCAAATCTGTCATGCAGGATCCTGAATTAAATTACATCTGTTTTAAAGGGTTATAAAGCAACATATAATGACATGAAATCACTATTGTTAGTCTACAGCAGGAAGCTTTGGGAATGAAAAACAACAGATTCTGAATCCCTCTTACTCCAAGGCATGTCATGAAGTATTCTTTTATTAAAGGACTTTTCTAACACAATAAAACATACTTCTTCAGCACTGTAACAGGTTCCATTAATACAATTACTAAAGGCTGTTGTTACATGCAACATCTGGATATTCATCACTTCAAAAACAAATAGCACAAGAACCCAAGGGAAGAAACTTTTTGCACTTTTTAAAAGACACAATGTACTACTACAAAGGCAGGGAAAAAAAACACTTTGATGAAATAACATACTGCAGGTTCATTAGAGAGGATGTAAAGAAAGCATCTACAAAGACAGGATATTCATACTTCACCTGAAAAACCTGATCCTTTGTTTCTGACTCTCCTGTACCATTACAGTTGCCTATGAACAAATCATTAGATCCTTCCATAGCAATGTCATGGTCAGCTCCATTTTCTTCCATTACAAGGTGACCTGAAAAAGTTGCAAAAGTTTATTTCAGCCTTCCGTACTTTAGCCTCAACCAAGACATTGCTGCAAGATTTTCTTTTGTCTTACAAACTTAGTTGCTGGAGCAAGATTGCTACAGACAACACTCAGACGACCAACTGATCTAGTGAATGCCATTTTATTAAACAAAGTGTTAATCTTATATAGGGGTTCTTAGTACAGCTACACAGACTTGGTGGTTGTTGATTGGGCACCTTAAACCTAAACAATGCTATGGTTGGATAACCCTGTCCTGGGAACTTGCTTCTCAGCTCTTCTTTCTCTCGCTGATTTCGGTGTCCTTGCAGCTAGTGTTTTCTGTATTCCGCTCATCCATGGCCCCCAGTTTATCTCATCCTCTTGCAAGCTGCCCAGCACCAAGGCCTCTGGACTGCTCACAAAACGTCTGTTGTCACACAGCCAGTCCACACTTAGTCTTACAAGTCCTAACACTGTTGCAAGCTAACAGCAAAGCCTTCAAGAAATCCCTGCCTGTTTTCACTTTATTACTCACTGCAGAAAAATTTCCATGTGTTGCTCT
This sequence comes from Loriculus beryllinus, assembly GCA_039877255.1. NCBI lineage: Eukaryota > Metazoa > Chordata > Aves > Psittaciformes > Psittacidae > Loriculus > Loriculus beryllinus. The sequence continues at coordinate 21,006 of JBCJKH010056021.1, read as the reverse complement.
AGGAGTATAGTTTAGCCTCTTGTATATGAATTTGCTAGACTTGTCTTTGCACACACAGATACAAAACACACGTACACATTCATGATTTAACCTAAATATATCCACAATCATTCAACAACCATACACATCTAGAGAACACTCAATATTTAAAGATATGCCTGCAGTGCTTTACAAAAATATTACTCGGCTACTTTCATAATCAACAGACAGGATTTGTGTTACCCAAATCTGTCATGCAGTCATCTTCAAATAGATTAAGTTTGTTTTAAAGGGTTATAAAACAACATCTAAATGGAATTACTATTGTTAGTCTAAAGCAGCAAGCTTGAGGCAGGAAAAATGCCAGATATACTAAATAAAATTTGGCATTAATCATGTGATGAAACACAAAAAGGCATTACTTCAAGGACCTCAGCTGCCCACTATAAACAATCAAGCAGAGAATTTTGGACAGCGAATTGCTACATCCACAGGACACCCAGACAGTACACCCTTTAAAGGAGTGACCAATCCCACGTATTCACAAGCAATGAGACAAAAATGACAAATTAACCTGGTCCCTATGTTACTACAGTACATATATACTAGACTACATGCATGATATGCCAAACTGAATAAAGAAGCTTAATTCCTGCAGTTTGCAGTGAGGGAGGGGGAAAGGTGTTCAGGATTTTTCCCTTCAGTAATTATTTTAAAGACAGGCAGCATTATATTAGCACATGACTCCCACCAGCTTCATCTTCTTCACGACACCACATAGAAGGGGTCCTGAAATGGACCTTCTTGGCTGTGATATTTTAACTGTTTACAACTTTAGTAAGGTGAATGTAAAAGGCTAGAAAGTCACTTGAAAAGAACTACAACCCTTGAAGGGCAAATTTATCTTGCTTTGCAAAGATACAAAGGACCACAGGCAAAGTTAATCTCCATCTCCTTGGCTTTTGAAGCTGAATAAAGCATCCTGCTGATACAAACAACACTGAGAAATTAAGCTGCTCATATGCTCAATACACTAAATACTTTAATCTAAAGCAGATTTATTTTTCCATTCTCTTTCCAAGTGATGACACTCCAAAACCAAGTTCCAAATGAAGTTACCTCATGCTCACCAATCAAAAAGCTTCGGATCTGAGAACAGTTCTGAGCGGTTTCAGTTAAGGTGTCTGAAGCATGCTAGCAGCATATGAAAAAAGGCAGAAAGCTAGATTTCATCATCACCCAACCGTTCTCCCTCAGTTAAGAGATTTCAAGAGGCTTTGTCAGTTTTGCCAAAGCAGCACATTTAGTTCTCCAAGATAAACTGAAGAGGTTTGCTCCAGAGATATCAATGGCATGTACCCTTAAGCATGCTGGAATCGGGCTACAGAACACAAGGATGGCTGTACTGGGACAGACCAACAGCCCAATGTCCAGTATCTAACACTGGTTAACAATAAAGTAAAGGGGAAAGATCACAGCAGTAGGGCAAATATACAATGATATTTACCCAGCTCCCTCTCACAAGCAGCCCAGAAACAGCTGAAGTTTTATCTTTGTGTTTAAAAAATCCCTGTGGTACTTTTTTGCCTGTGATGTTGTCTGACCACTGCTCCATCCCGGCACACACATCACCCTGCACAATGAACTCTATGGTTTAACCATCCAGGCTTCATTAACTTAAGTGCTGTGAAACCCCAAGCAAAAAGATATTTTTGGCCTGAAGAAATTCACTTTTACAGATACTTAAAAGTAAATACATAGGTAATGAATTAAATAGCTGTATAAATATTGCTAACAGATTCCCCAAACAATACAGTTAAATTCTGTATACATAAATACGTGTGGATATTTTGTCATGAATGAGTAAACAACAAACACACAAGTAGCTCTTCTGTTCATATACTCTGTTATAAGTGCCACAAAAATTTCCAGTGTAACACCATCATATCCCACATTTAACAATGGGCTGAAGGGAAACATGGGAGCTTAATATTAGTGTAGAACATAGCTGTATCCTCAGTGCACACATCAAACAGACAGCTTTCTATGCCTCAGCTATAGCCTTAACCTAAACCACTCTACAAGCTGCCCTCCATGAAGTCTACCACTCCAAGGCAGTTTCTAACCCAGTTAGCACATTTTAATGCTATAGCATCACTTTGTTTGCTCTGCCTCCCTTTGGGAAGTATTCTGCTCAAAATAAAGGGAAAACTATGGCTATTGCTATCCTTGGTTCAACTTTATAAAGAGAGTAAGCAACCACAGAAACAGCAAGCACAGGCAAAATGGAATTAACCACCATGAACATTTTATGTAGGATCTTCAAGACAGCAAACATGCACTGCAATCCAGCTTACAATTACCATCTGTGGTTCAATTCCACAGACAAATTGGCTGATAGTTCAAGATCATTTAGCAAAACACAGGAGGCAGCAAGATCTCCACTTATTTAACCGTCAAGAATTGTCATGATAACACAGCTATCAAAGCCAGGGGCATCTCTTGCATATGCTAGGTCTTCACAGACTGGTATCCACAGACGTAACTTGTGTAGCATCAGGAACTGTCAGCAGGAGCAGGATTTCTTGCTCTGAGATGAGCTTTTCTCATAACAGTTGCAATCTCCTCTGTAATGCAGAAGCCCTCATACTGATTCTCAATATACAAACTTTTAAAGACACTAACAGAAAAGTCAAGCTGACATTACTTTAAAATCCTGTCATTGACCAGTCACATCTCTGCTCTGCCTTAAGGCAAAGTATTTGATCTCTATTTTCTTGCCTCCAATCCTTTATTCTATGTAATCCCTATACCTATGAACTACAAGCAGTGGTCCCTAAAAATACACCAGTTTTGACTGACATAATTGTAAGGCCTTCTATATGAATGCCTGCTTCTACCTTCCCTCAGTTATGAGGCCTCATTGTAAAGTCAACGTGCATCCAGATCCCATAGGGAAGCGCAGCCTTTTGAAATCACAGAACTAATTATTTTAACACCGAGTCAACACTGGAAGATGTTAGTAATAAGAAGAAACCTAAACTGTAGAAAGCAGGTAAGTTTGTTATGATAATAAGTGCATCCTACCTAGGAATACCTGTGGGGCCAGGAAGGAGGCAATTCTCTTAAAGCAGTTTTCAAGCTTCAAGTCTTCAATGCACACCCATTAAAGCCAAAAGGAAATTAGAGCTTGACAGTGCAAGTTCATGTTTTCAGCAGTTCTGACAGCAATATTGCCCATTTCAGTTTTATACTTTTTGACAAGAAATATGTACACTGATGATGTATCTCTACCATCATTATTAAGGGCATGGATTACAATAAAACATAACAGGAAGAAAATCAGGGCATAGTGATGCTCTCAAGTAAACGAGTTACACTTAGCTTTACATTAACTTGTACCAGGTTTGAGACTTAGCTTCTCCCTGTCACGGAAGAGCAGACAGGGTTAAGAATAAACAGAAGGTCTGGGGACTCCTGCCTTAACGGTTTCCCCGGTTGGTTTTGTGCAGTTAACACAAGTACCTGGAAAACGCAACGGTGTCAATCATGCTGACCACGTTAGACCTTTTAATTACACTTAAGAAAGAGATGAGATTTCAGAGTCCCACAGAACACCTGCCCGCTCTAACAAGCTGCCCGAATCTTAGTCACCACACAGGGAAAGCTCAACTGTTCCCTGAGAGGCCACAAGCACCTGTCAAAAAAGCAGAGAAAGTGCGCATATAAGGCAAGCACGCAGCAGGTACTCACACAAGCAGCCTTCTCTCCAAAGACCTAAATCCCTTACATCTTCTTTTAAAGTCCAGATGCGCCACTTTACATTCAAAGAAACACAACCTACACCAGACGACACCACCACCAGCGAACGCTCACACTCCCGGCTCCAGCAGCGCCGCAAGAACTGCTCACCGCCACATAGCCGGTACGATGGGCTGGGCTGGGCTGCGCTGCCCTGTCCCTCACAGCGCCGTGGGGAACCCCCGCTGCAGCGGCGGTAGGGCCTGCGAGTGCCTCAGGGAAAGCGCCCCTCAGCCTCCTCCTGAGGGGAGCCGGGGGTGCCCCACACCGCCAGCACCATCCCTCCCACAGCGGCGACAGTTCCCCCACCCGCCGCCGCTGCCCCAAGGGGAGCGCGGTGTCGAAGCCCGCCCGGTCCTGCAGCCGCCGGCTCCGCGGGGAGCAGCGAAGCGCCCCGAAGGGGGATACTCAACCTCGGCTCCGCTCCGGCAGCCACCGCCATGCACCGCCTCTCCGCGCAAGCGCGCTCTCTAAGCGGGAGGGGCGAGGGGGCGCCGGAAAGCGGCCGCGCGAGGCATGCTGGGTGCTGTAGTCTCCGCCACCACCCTCCGCCGTGCTCCAGCTGTGCATACGGCCTGTGGCGGCGGCGGCGGCTGAGCGGGGCCGCGCCTCCGGGGCCGGGGGAAAGAGCCTCGGCGGGGCCGGGGGAAAGAGCCTCGGCGGGGCCGGGGGAAAGAGCCTCGGCGGGGCCGGAGTGCTGCGGACCGGCGGGCGGGCGGGCGAGAGGCGGTGCCCCGGGGGCGGGCGCGGCTGATCGCGGCACGTGGTCGGCCGCAGCAGCAGCATCATCATGGCGCAGCTCACGGCGCGGTTTCGCACCGAGAACCGCAGGTAAGCGGGCGCCAGCCTGGGCCTGCGGGGTGTGCGGTGGGTTTGGGGCGGCAATAACGCAGAGGCGGTAACGGCGCTGTGTGCCCGCAGGTACGCGGTGGAGGATGTGCCTTTCTCGGTGCCTGCGGCCTCCGAGACCACAGACCTCAGCCAGCTCATCAACAAGCTGCTGGCGACCGGCAACGGTAGGTACCGGGACCCGGTCTGGCTTAGGGCCTGCTCTGCCATGGGGTTGTACGTTCCACTTAGTGCCCCTGTTTCTGAGCGCACGCCCCGGGTGCGGGTGCGGGCACGGGCACGGGCACGGGCACAGGCACAGGCTGCGGCTCTGAGCTTGACTCTTTGTAGTGCGTGGGGCTGCAAGACAGACGGCTCAGGGCAGCCCGGCCGAGGAAACGCGCTGTGAGAGTCAGAAGCAGCACCCTGGTACCCGCAAACCCCTCAGCCCGAGCTGCTCCTGCCCTTCTGTTCTGGCTACCCGGAGTAAAGCACGCTTTGAACTCATCAGATAGATGAAAAAAAGAGAAAAGCTGGACTAGTGTTTGCCCAGCACCACAGACCAAGCTGCCCCAGCAGATGGGAGTGGAAGTACTCTCCAAACCCTGGCAAAACTAATGAAGGAAACCAAAGATTTGGTTGTTATCAAAGCCTTTGAGAACAGCTCCACCATTCTGTCATTGCTGACTGACTTGAAAGATTTTCTGGGGAAAAGACACCTATGCAATGTTAAGAAGTCCCATTTTCCATGACAAAGTAGACTAACTGTATCCCAAACTGCTGAGACTTCTGCTAGTTGCGTTTAACTCATGAAATTGCAAGCAACCTGGAAAACTAGTGCACAAAGCAATGCTTTTGTTGAAATATGGGGCCTTTGTCAAGTGTGCCATTACAGAGGGAGAAATATGAACCAAAACTTCTTAGGATTTACCTGTTGCTGCCTCAAATAACAGGGCTCTAGCTAGCAATGGCAGCGGTGCGAGCTAGCAGTGGCAAGCTCTGTAAGGACAGCAGTGAAGCACTGCTGTGGTTTGGTTAGCTGCAGAGAAAAGGATTTAAAGAGTGATGCTGTTCTGGATGGTATCTGGTGAGTGCTGACACCTGAACACGGGTTTTTCCTAATGTGTTTCAGCGGATCACAAATATGTGGAATTCGACTTCCTTATCAATGGGCAGTTCTTGCGAATGCCACTGGTCACACACATGGAAATGGAAAATATCTCCACAGTAAGTCATTCAGTTTCTCCCCATTTTGAACAATAGAACAGACTTGGCCAGTTTACTTCAGTCTGGTGTAGGTATTACACTGTCATCCTGACTAAGTAGGTTTCCTTGCTTAGTTTTAGTTCTTTTCCAACTTTCCTTGCATTTTTAAATCCATTCTGGAGCATAGAGTGATTAGAGGAACATAATTATCCAAACTGTTGTGTATATACGGTTCAGAGAGGAAATTCTTGTCTTACTCAGTTCATCACTAATATATTTTTGTCTCCTGTTCTGTTAGTTGCATTGGGGATAATGAGGGAGGTTAGTATTAGCTTTGGAAAGTACTATAAAATATTGTCGACACCAGTTTTATGTGGGTAAATATAGAAGAAGAGCAATCTGAGAAATTACTTGCTTTTGCTTCCTGCTTGCTATTATTAGTGATTTGATAAAAGTACAGAAAACAACATAGTTTAGACGCTATTTATTCCACTAATGTAGCAAAGGATTCGGATACCAAGATCGTTACCCAATAACCTTGTATATTTTAACCAGGTTAGAGTTAACTATTGCTGCTATTGAGTAAAAAAAAACCCAAACCCATACTAAATAAGTATATTTTTATTGTGAGCACAGGAAGAAGTGGTGGAGATAGAGTATGTGGAGAAATACATGGCCCCTCAGCCAGAGGAGTGCATCTTCCATGATGACTGGATCAGTTCTGTTCAAGCTACTGAAGAATGGTACTGCACTAAGCCCATTCTAAGTTTTGTCTTGCTTATTCCTATTGTGTGCAGAGGACACAGTGGTGTCAAATGAAGAAGTATTCTGTCTCTTTAATATCTTTTCTTCCCCCCCCCCAGTTTGTTCTGTGTTTGTTTTAGTTGTTTTAACCTCTCAAGTCAGTCAGCTGCTTGCTTCTCTAAGCAGTTCAGTTTTAATGCTTTATGCTGACAATGACATTAACGCAAGTAGAAAAAAGCTATAGAGTCACTGAACGTGATACTGTTAATACAAACACTGTTTAAAAGGGCAGCAAGCATTCCTTAGGTCCTTTTTTAGCTTAAACCCTTGACTTCAAATGTGACATTAATTAGCAACAAATATAATAGTGTACCTTTATGCAGAGCTTTTCTTTAAAAAAAACCACAAACAAGCCACAATAATTGCCCTTTTCTACTGTATTTGTTCATTCATTTTCCAATTAACTAGACAATGTTCCTATATTAAGTAATGGTTTGAAAATGTTTCGATATCCTGTAGTAACACACCAGGAATAACAAACTCTTTTATTTCAAATTACAGAAGTGATTTTAAGCCTAAGCAGTTATTATGCTATTACTTTTTAAGTTTCTGGGTGAGGGGTTTTTTGTTTGGGGTTTGTTTGGTTATTTTTCCATAAAAATATTGTTAGTTTAAAAGACTATATTTCAAATCCTGTAGGATATTAACTGGGTGCTACGATCAGACTGCTCGAATCTGGTCTTTGGAAGGAAAATCCATCATGACAATAGCTGGGCATACAGAAGTCGTGAAGGATGTGGCATGGGTAAAGCAAGGTCAGTATATATATTAGGGGAGTAGTAACAGTTTGATTATTGAGGGAGAAATGTCAGCATTCCTCAACCATGGATATTTAATTATGTAACTGCTGCAATTATTCCTATGCCTGTCAGTGATGGTAGAAATTCATTCATGAGGTAAAACAGTCTTTTAACAGTAATAAGTTAGTTTATACTAACACTAGTACAGTTAATTTAACATATAAGTTGTCCATCCATCTTGCAGACATCATTAGCAAATATTGGTATGTACGTTTATTGTACTTGCAGGGCAACATGATGTAAACAGATATGTGTGAGCTTCTATCTGCTGTTCTTCTTGGACTACAATAATTGCCTGTAAACTAAAATGACTTTAGAAAGCTGAGTTGGGTGCAAGCATGACTTTTTCTGTCTTCCTCAGATAGTTTATCATGCCTATTACTCAGTGCTTCTATGGACCAAACCGTGTTGCTGTGGGAGTGGAATGTGGAGAAAAACAAAGTGAAAGCCCTTCACTGCTGCCGGGGACATGCTGGAAGTGTAGACTCTATAGCTGTTGATTGCACGAGAACTAAAGTGAGTGACTCCTGGAAAGAAACATTTGTCTTCTGGGATGTTAACAGCTTGTATCTCAAAAGCTATCTTTTTGTCCCTTCACAGGGACAAAAGTCATCATGTTATTTTTGTACTACTCGTTGTGTTGTTATGACCGACAGACTGTTTCTAGTCTTGTTATAAATGGTGGTTACTGAAGATCAAGAGTGCTATATCAGTGCCAGGCCATCTTTTCAGTGATGTGCTTAACCTCTAATATCATAAAAAGTTGAGGTGACTTAGATAGTACAACCCATTATACTGCTGCTTTGGACTTCTGTGAGTGAAATTGAATGGTTATTTTCTTTTTATTTCTTATCTTTCCTTTTAACACACATGAATTTTGTGTTATAATGAAGTATTTTCAAATTTGCCTAAGTTTTCACAGTTGTTTTGGTGGGGAAAAACATTTTCAGTCTGTACTCAGAAAAAGCAGGTGGTATAAGAGATTCTTTCACTTTATCAAGTTGTTTAGCAGGTTAAGAGCACACAAGCCAGAGGTGGAGTTACTGCTCTCAGCTTGAGTCAGTGTCAGACAGATTAAAAGTAAACCTTTTGGTGCTGAAGGAAATAAAGACTTCTTTTTTATGTACATATTTTTCCTGCGAAGGACGAAAAAATGATTTGATCAATGCCAAACACTTGGGTTTTTTTGAGGAGCTCTGTGCTGTTCTTCAGGTGCTGTAGCCCATTGGTTAATTTTTGAAGTGGGAAGTGTATTTTGTATGGCTTGCAATGTCTGCCTGGGTCAGCTTTTAATAAATGTTTTCTTTCATGCAGTTCTGCAGTGGATCCTGGGACAAAATGTTAAAGATCTGGTCTGCAGGTAAGATAAGTGTAAGATGGAATTCTGGGCTCTTAAAACAACCTGAAAGATGGATATCCAAATACTTTTTCTTTAAGAAAAGTCAAGTCTGATATATTAAAAGCATGATAGAACTTTTTTTGGTAAGGCTATATATCACTATACCAAGTTCCTGGTTGGGTTAGTAACACAGCTTCAGACACGGTATCAGCTGTGTGCTGATGTTTATTTTATTCAGAACACAGTCATTTTTCATTTGTTTTTAATGGATTCCTGTAAATGTGCAGGTTTGAGTATAGATTTCTTATACATCAAAAGTTTATGGGTTATTTTCCTGTTTATTGTTGTTACCATAACATGAAAGACAGTAAGAAGACCAGGTCTTTTCTAGAAATGGAGACTAATCCTTTATCTGAATGCTTTCTTTCCCTGTTCTAAGTCATATTTTTTCAGTTTCACAATGTACATGTAGGTATTATATCTAAAAGAAAAGCCTGTATTATCACACCTGACTGACTGTTGGAATTTTCCAGGAGTAAAAGGGGGGGGGGGGGGGCCTCAAAAATCCGTTGAAACTTCCTTTCCAAACTTCGTGACTTGGA
>JBCJKH010056021.1:0-11547 GCA_039877255.1 Loriculus beryllinus | reverse complement strand
CCCCCCCCCCCCCCCCCCCCCCCCCCCCCCCCCCCCCCCCCCCCCCCCCCCCCCCCCCCCCCCCCCCCCCCAAAAATTCATTGAAACTTCATTTTAAAACTTCGTGACTTGGAGAGCATCACTTAATTTGTATTCATTTTCCTCTCACTCAAAATGGAGATAGTAATGACCAGATCAGAGGTGTAAGGTTAAAATACGCATGCATCATAGACAGGTTAGATGCTGTAAATATGAGGTTTACTTAGTTAATTACATGGAAATGCAATTCAGAAACCTCTAGATCAAGTCTGTCTTCTGTCACAGTACCGACAGATGAAGAGGATGAAATGGAAGAAGCAGCTAACAGACCACGGAAGAAGCAGAAAACTGAACAGTTGGGACTAACAAGGGTAGGTTTTGTCCAGAGCTTTGTTTTAGTGTGGCCATATGAAGTAATCTCTCTTTGTTAAGAGTGACTAAAAACTTCAGTCTCAGGCTGATCAAACATGTATTGCTGTTGAAAGAACTGATTTTTTTTTTTGAGGATATTCAGTCTAATCTCCTTTTACCTTTTAATCCCAGACTCCCCTGGCAACACTCTCAGGCCACACAGAAGCTGTCTCCTCTGTGCTGTGGATAGATGCTGAAGAAATCTGCAGTGCATCGTGGGACCACACCATTAAACTCTGGGATGCTGAGACTGGAGATCTCAAATCAACCCTGGTGAGATCATGATAACCTTATCTGCAGGTTCAGCTGAAGTCCAGCACAAAGAGAACAGTTGTGCCAAGAATTGGCTCCTTTCTTAGAGTTACTGCTTTTTCTTCTGACAGACAGGAAACAAAGTGTTTAATTCTGTCTCCTACTCACCACTGTGTCGTCGCCTTGCATCCGGGAGCACTGACAGACACATTAGACTATGGGATCCTCGAGGGAAAGGTGAGTTAAAACATGCATGTTCTCAAAGGTGTGTTTTCAAAATCAGAACTTCTTCCTGTTGGGAGACATCTCACAGACTGTCCTGCTCCCTCTGCTTGAAAGAAGTCATTTGGGGGCTTTTGTTGAATACAAAGTTAATGTCTATTTTCTGTAATCTGGTACAAGATTTGTTTTGATTTCTCACCTGATAATTTAGAAAACTCAGTTTAGGATTCCCTTTTTTCCCCCCTAAGTTGGTTGGACCATCATTAAATTGAAACAGTCACTTTGTTCCAATGTAGCAGTGCCATGTCTGACAGGACTGTGGGTAACTTACGACTAAGCCTACCAGATACGTTTCATAGACAGGTTTTCTTGTTTAGCTTCTATAAATGTAATGTAATCTTCTTATATGTTGATAATAAAAGCCTGTTTTGTTGGTTGGTTTTTTTTTTTCCCCAAAAATATCTTTGAAAAGCGTGTTTAGTGACAAGAAAATACACTTTGAGAGGTGCTTGGGTTTGTTGTCTCTGTCACCTCTCCTGGACTTTTGTGGCTTTTGGTTTTGTTTGCTTTCTTTAAGGCTCACTTTGATTTTTGAAGTTAAAATTACTGGTGGGAAAAAACTTACCTTGAACACAAATACACTGCTGACTGCTTTTCTCACTGAAGTTTGATGCATCTTGAAAGTGCTGGTTTCAGCTGGCAGCTGCTGATGTCTTTTTCCTTTCATTCTGTTCAGATGGCTCCTTGGTTCTGCTGTCTCTGACATCTCACACAGGCTGGGTGACATCTGTGAAGTGGTCACCTACCCATGAGCATCAGCTGATCTCTGGTTCTCTGGACAACATTGTGAAGCTCTGGGACACAAGGAGGTAAAATAGACATGGCATTCAAGCTTAGGGGGTCAGTAAACGTAATGAAATAGCAAAAGCAGGCTGAGACATTCATTGGAAACTTCTGTGGCAGTTGTGAAAATTCTCTGGGTTTTAGGAGTCAAAAGGAACAAAAATGCTTGTAGTTTACCCAGGGATCCATGGCTTTACATCTGAGAGGGCTGTATGAGACTTACCTGGCATTAACAGTAGCATTAACACAAGGAGGCAGCAATCATAATATTGCTACTAGGATTAGGAACAGCAGATGGTCTGCTAACCATTCCTCTATTTTAAGGAACAAAATACACTCTCTGAAGCATGTATTTTTGCCTAATGGTGTGAAGTTTCGCTTGATACTCTTTTTAGACTTTTCATTACAAATTTCTAAGCAAAGAAATAGTTTGCGTTCAGAAGACATAAATGGCTTTTCTGGAAAATGCACACAGTCAAACAGCATCCATATGTGGGAGAAGGAAACTATATAATAAACTGTTCCTGACAAGCAGATTGATTAAATTTCAGTCTCAAGTTTGCAAGCAAGTGAAAAATGGTGCTGCTTTTCTCTTTGGGGGATGTAGGAGAAGTTAACACTGATGTGATCAGCCCTGGAGAAAGCAGAGTAAACATCACAGGTGGCAGATAGCTGTACTCTCTGAAAGTTGTTTGCAACTGTTAGACCACATCTGTTTGATAGTATTTCTACCAGGGACCAATTTTGTCTTCTGTGATTGCTTATGTAACTTCAAATGGGTGACTATAAATACTTGTCTTTTACCAGTTGCAAAGCTCCTCTGTATGACTTGGCTGCTCATGAAGACAAGGTTTTGTGTGTGGACTGGGCAGAAGGAGGGGTAAGAATCTGAAGAGCAAATTGCTCGTTTTACACGCATGGTGGTTAGGAAGGGTTGTGAACTGTTTTATGCTTAAAGATGGAAAAGAACAGGAAGTTTTAGTTGTGCTGTGGTTAATAGTGGGTTGATAAATGGGTGTTACTGTCATACATGCTGCAGCACTTCCCCATGCTACTGTGTAAAGGAGGAGGCTGGGAGTTTAAGATCTGTAGGATTAAATAGGAGTTACACTGAATTCCAAACAAGGAGAGACATGAGAACAGCACCACACCTTGCTGAGAAAATACAAGTTCCAAGGTACTGTTTGCTGTCATGGAGACTGAGGCAGCAGCACAAACTGACAGCTGGGATATGGCAGTGCACATAGAAGGGGAGAAACTATATAACAGGCTGTTCTGCTATTTGTCATGGTACACACATGTATAAAACGAGAGAAAAACATTTTGTTAATGTTCTAGTTTCTCACTGTGGCTCCTGTTCTCAGTAAAAGCTTTACAGATCTTCCTGCAAAAACTTTGCTTCTAATTTTAGGAGGAGGGTGAGAGACAAAGTTGCTTTGAATATGGGTTTTAGTCGTGCATTAATAGTTCATTATTTCTGTCTTCAAAGGAAAGAAAACAAGTCCTCAACTTGGGTGTAGGTATTTCACTTAGTTCTGCTACTAATCACAGTTTTCTTTTCCCCTCATCAGCTGCTGTTGAGTGGAGGTGCAGACAACAAGCTCTATTGCTACAGATACCCAACTACAGCCTCTGATGTTGGAGCATGAAGATCAACAGCCAGAAGACCTGAAAAAAAGATGAAAAGATTCTTGCAGCAGTTGTTCTCTCTGAAGAAAGGAGCTTCTTGTTGCTCAGAACACTGTTCCTGTTTTTTGTTGGTAACCTATACCCATATTTATCACAGGAAAATGGCCACAAGCAGTTACAAATGTGATTAGTGTGAAACAAAGAAAAGAGCGTTTCCTCCCTTTTGATGGCTATTTGTATAGCCCTTTTAATAAAGGGTAAGCTGCTCCTGCTACTTACAGAGAAATTACTCACTGAATTAAATTATTCTTTTTTAGTTTACCTTCTTTGCCTTGGAAAGAAAAAATAAAGCTTTTTTCTACAGTTCATTCCTAGTGCCTCACTCCAAGTAAAAGTCAGAATTAGCTATCCTTTCACTACAGCTGTTGGCATTTCTTATGATTAGGTCCTTAACTGATGATCCCAGGTTTCCTTCTTGGATGAAAAGTTAGTATGTTTGTAGTGCAAATGGTTTGATAAAAAGGAACTTGACAGATTTACTGGCAGGTGAAATATTCCATACTTCTTTTGTTGCTCATAAGTTAGGGCTGTACATTATTTTATAAGTATAGAAACAAATGGAGCATTACACAGAGAAGGCAGAAGAAAATGAATTTGTTCATAGAAAGAACGGATACAAAAAGTTGCAGTAGTTTTTATGTTGATAGAGGGTAAGAACTACCCAAACAGGCTCATTTTATCTGCTGGTCAGCTTGCTTTTTATTTCAGCATTTAAATGAAAAAAGCTCTTACTGCAGTTTGTTAGATGCCATATATGTGATGTTAAACCAGCTCATCCATGTGTTTTAACAGTGTGAAGCCAAAGCTTTCAATAAGTATAAGACCTGTACAGCACAATCGAGTCAAATGCAGTGTGCAAAGTTAATAATTTTCCTTGGAAGAGTCAAAATTCTGACCACCATGGACAGGTTCTGAGCAAGCAGCTTAGGAAACAACAGAGCAGCAAATGTATGGAGAAAACAGCAAGCATACAGTGGAAGGATCTGCATGTCAGGTACTGCAGCTAAGAGACTAACCTTTATTTACTAATGCTCCTTACAAGGAATTAGTTGCCTTGCCATCATCTTAATATCCAGGTGCATGTTCTCAGTGTATGTGCTTCATCCTTTCTAAAGCAATAAATACTATTCATACCTTAATACAGAAATCAGGGGGGTTTTCTTACTTAAACTTTTTTCCTTTAAAACATGGCCTTCTGTTTACTCCACAAACTGGAACTTGCAAATACGGTGTGAAGATCTATTCTGTTTTGTAAACCTATCAAAAACATGAAGCATTTTTTGAGCATGAATTTAGTATGTGCTAGAACATGCAGCATTCCTTCGTCCCCACCCTTAGAGATGTGTGTACTTCCACAAGCTCATTTGTGGATACACTAGTCTGGTCTAGCAATCTCTGGCCTCATTCATAAAAGTTTAAAAACCTTGTAGTATGAAAACAGAAGTAACTAATAGCCTCTTTAGGTATCCTTAATGCAGTGTACCTGACTTTTGGAGTTCTTACTGGAGTGAAGTTTGGAGTTGTTTTTAATGGAAAGAAAGGAAGGAAGTTTGGAAAATTCCTTCATTTCAAGACTCCCAGTGACCCCTTAGAGTGAAGTCTTAAGCTATTTTATGTATTATAAGAAGCATCCATTTTATTACGGTTTTTCTTCCAGATATGTTCTGCATGAGCACAGCTTTTAGAATTACTGTGGTATTTTACAGTCAGAGAGCTGTGAAGCGTCTCCAGCCAAATTAGCTGACAAAAACAAGTGGGTTCTCTTCCATGCATGTGCCTAAAGGTAACCTTCATGTGGTTTTATTGCCTTCCCAGAAAGACTTAAAAAATAGTTTCTAAAAAGGCCATGTCACTTGGACTGTCAGCTTAGCTTAGAAAGATCAGTGTTATTTAGACCTATATGAAATCCCAACTGGCATTAATGGTTTCAGTTTCAAACACTGAATCTATTAGATCTATTACACTAGTCACCTGTAGTAACTACACAGAGTGTAACCAGAGAGGTTTTGGTAAACCACAGTTCAGAAGCAGGAGGGTTTTTACACCTTCTCTCACTTGGGGTTCTCTTACTTGGAAAAGTACTGTGTCAGACACAGAAAGCAGCAACTAATTAAACTATATTGACATTATGAAGCAATACCAGCATAAGTACAACATATTTTTGGAAGACATCCATGTTATCACTGTCTACAAGTTATCCTGGAACCCACAGAAATACTTTCAGATTTGGCTGACAGTTCTTTGTAAAATCTCTAATCTTAATTCAAACATTTCAATGAGAACATTTGTTTTCCTCCAAACAGTTCTTTCCTTTAAGAATGATGTGAAATTGGAATGGCCAGCATGAGTTGATTTTAAAATTGCGAAAGAACTGAGTCAAAAGCAAACTTAGTGTTCCAGAACCAGGGTGCTGATGGTGATTCTACTCACAAAAATACTTCCCCCAAGAAACAACCCACCATTTCTGCATATATTTAGTGCCCCAGTAGCATAATATAGAGCAGTAAAGAACTTTTATGTACTAACAGTTAGTTTTCCTTATACATTAAAATGCTGCTACAGGTGAGGGGAACAAAGGCAGTAGTCAACTACTGCATGCTTATTTGTTGTATCAATGGGGATGGGGGGCAGCTTGGTTTGGCTTTGAGAGGTTGTGTAATACTCTGTTCTGTTTTGTCTTTTCATTCTGCACTGACACCTGCCATGAACTGTTAGCTTCACTAGCGCACATGTGCTGCCTCTAAATACAGTTCAAACAACATCATGCGTTAAGACACGTGTTAAAAGCGTTAAAGACAAGTGTTCACCTGCTTGGTCCTTAGTTTAGTGTCACACTTGCATTTTCTGTTCGCATGTTTGCTTTTCCCCAGCTGGTTCTTTCAGCTTTCTTCTTGCTTTGAGACTTTCATCTTTGCTTCTGGACGAGGGCCACCGCTTTCCTGCAGGCAGCCCTGGCAGAGCACTGGTTTTTAGTTCTTGCTGGCATTCTGTTTAGTTTTTTAATCTTTAATTTCTCAGCCTCCCCCAACATGGGGAATTGGACTGAAAACAAGGGGAGGGGGAAGGAAACTGCAAATGTTCCAGTGAGAGTGACACACAGCCTAAATTGGCACATGTGGGTAATGCCATTGACCATGTTATCACCCACAACCTCAGCACCTTTTCCACAGACCACACAGATCCGCACCAGTGAGGTTCCTGGTGGCTCACCCAGAGCACTGCAGATGGCAGCCTCAGCCCACATGGCTTTGAGACCCCCAAACTCATCTCAGATACTGGCTCACCTCTAACGATCTTTCGCTGCTGGACCCTTTTGTCTGGGTATGAGCTGCTGAGGAGTGCACTGCATGCTCTGGAGGCACAGTCGAGAGGGGAGGACAGGCTGACCGGAGACTTGGGCTTCTTAGAATGCATTTTCCATGAGTGTGGGACAAGGATGCCCATCTCCAGCCAGCGCTGCTCTGTCTATTCCTGTCAACATACAGCCCATAGCCTGGCGGTGAGGTTTCTCCTTAATGAAAACAAACTGATAAGAAGTTTAAAATGAGGTTTGTGTATGTAATTGCGGCAGGCTGTCCTGTCATGCCAGCCCCGCTGCACCACTGTGTGATAGTTAAATGGCTGAGGAAGACAGCTTTTCAGAGAACAAGGCTGAAGATCCTGTTCTGATGGGCAGAACTATAACTTAACCTTTGATTTCTGGCCCAACGTCCAAGCAAACAGGATGGCTACTTCACCAGTTTAGCATCAAATTTCCTTGCTGTTTACTCCAGCTCAGGTGAGAGAAGCACAGAGATACAATGAGCTGCACAGGCTACTGTGTTGGAGAGCAGCAAGTTATGCTGCAATTCATACGCTAAAAAAGCCCAATTGAGTTAGAATCACCGATCTTTTTTCTTTCAACATAAGCACATTGGCAGAGATCTCAACTTAGGGGCAAAACTTGGGTTAAAATTAACTGTCATGAAAACCAATGTAAATGGGCCTGTAAATGGCATGAAATGCGTGGCTTTTCAGCTGCCAGTGAGAAGCTGGTTGGGCCTGGTGTAGGAAAGACAGCTGCTCAGTCTGGATGAGTCTACCAAGCCATTCACATGAAGATACGTACTGTGTGGAATGCTGACCACACAACTCAGACCACAGAAATGTCAGTTCTGTACCAGTTACAATATTGAGATTCCAAACTTCAAAATGCCATCTTTGCATAGCTCTGCAGTTTATTCCATTGGGCAACCAGGAGCCTGCGATCAACACAGATCTTAGTGTGCATTTAAATTCTGTAAAACTAGGCAAACATCAAAACAAGTGCTTTGTGATTGCTACTGAGCCTTTCAGCTTGTGGGCTGAGCAGATGAAAGTCTTTAAATGTTTGAAACGATCTCTGAATGCAAACCAGGATTCACAAAAAGCTATATGGAGAAATTCCAATTACAGCAAAATATCCCAATAATCTATACCATTTATGCAAAAGGGTCCCCCTGATCACCCTTTCTATTGTTTATAGTCTCTAAAGTAAAGTTCTGATCTTCAGTCAGACTATAGCTGATGGAAACTGCATGTGAAAGATGGTTAAGGTCACTTGGAAGAGCATTCAGGCAATGCTTGCTGCCCTAACAGCTCTCCTTTAACTCTCTATCCCAGCTGCTAAGAAACACTTGAGTTTGTTACACACACGCACGCACACACAGAGCTATGTTGTGGATAAATGCACACACGACATGTCAGAACACCAGCCAGGGGTTGATAAACTGCAGAAGAAACATTGGAAATTGAAACATGCTCACCAAGGAGTGAAGACGAGTGTGCTGTAACAGCTGATGCAGAGCTGGGTGCCGAATCAGAGAGAAACCTAAGGATCATAAGCAGTGTCAGTATAAACTGATAGAAAGCGCACACATCCCTGAACACACTTAGTTTGGTAGAACAGCCTAGCAGTTTTGAGGTTACCGCATTAGCCAAGGTGTTACCATAGAATCCACCAGCTAGATGGAGAATTCTTTCTGTCATACAGGGCTTGTTCAGAGATCAAGAGTGTGACTACAAATAACCCACACTCTTGGTTTTTAAAGTATTTGCAGCATTAAAGGCTACTGTGTGACATGAATCCTTCATTCATGTGATCCTAAGCCTGAAGCTGTTCAAAGACTGGATGTGGAGATCCATAGGCATCTGCTGGAACACATACTTTGAACCAAAGTCTGGAAAGTGTGGCATGGGTGTGCATCAGTGGGAAGAGCTGTTCCTACTATGTGTGGTTTGGATTCACCACAAACATCTCTTTCTAATGCCCCTCATCAAAGTAAATACAGTAACCTGTTTTCTAATTGAAAAAGCACAAATTTTCCCCTCTCACATTCTTTCCATCTCCTACCTTTTCTCTCTCAGGTTTTGCATCAACTTCAGCCCTAATCTTGGGAATTTCATGCAAATTTGGGATCTCTTTCTGATCTTAAAAAATAAGTATCATAAAATCAAAATTTGACAGGAATTCACTGAGTTCCACCAGGGGCCAGAATCTGCATGGTGGTAAGATTACAAGTAGTCTTTGACTCTTCTGCTCTCAACAGTGATCTCCCTCAGGTGACAGAGGTTTCAGCAGACCCTGGATTGGTAGTTCTTTATTTTGGTGGACTTTGTGCATAGGTTGAGGTGTCAGAATTTGCTGACAGTAAGCTTCTAATACTTAGAGCAAGGATCAAGTATAGTTCTTGATCTACACTTGTGATGAAGAACTATACAAGAGATTACAAGAGATGTTTCTCCCATCACCATGCAAGCAGTCCTGCTAATATACCCATAGCATTTAAAAGAACAATGAATTACATAAGGTTTTGCCCTTAGGTTTTTAGGGCCTACAGAGACTCTCAATAGCCTCTGCTGCTTCTCAGAAAACTGCACTATGGCCAAAAGTTATCTCCTGCAGTTAAAATGCTAAACAAAACGTTCCTAGATCTAAAGAGCTCAGACTTGATCAGATTCTGGTTTCAGTTACACTGCTCTAATTCCCGAGCATTGGCAGTTAAGACAACAAAGCCTATAAAAATCAATGGATTTAATATAGATTTACAGAGGAGGTTACATGCAGCCTATCTGAATGTAATTTGCAATAATTAGATCTTGTATCTTGATGTAGCTGAAAACTGAGTCAATACCAGTTTCCAAAAACCCAAGTACTGTGTGTCAGCGAAGCCTTTGCTGGAAGGAAACATATGATTTGTCTTCATAGTAACTAAGCTTTGGAGCAGAATGGTGAGGGGGAGGAGAAGATGGGTTTTCTCCCCCTTCTAATCTCATCTATTTAAACAGAGGAATCAAAACAGCAGATGTTTAGTATGAAAAAGGTTGCCCAAGATACTGGCACCATAGAATCCAGCATGAACCCACCAAAGATAAAATGAAGAGACTATAGTTTCCCTATTTCAGTTTTAAAAGCCACTCATCTGCTGCAATATAAACGTACAAGTTCAGAGTGCCATGTTTAAAAGAAGCCATCATTTTTGTAAGGGGAGCAGTTTATAACCCATGCACCATTCTGAATCTCTTCAGTATCTATAATATTGCTTGCTAGACATAAACAGGATTATGAGATACAAGATTCTGAGCAGATCATTCTCAAGAACAATAATATTAGACTATGTACCAGTGAAGTTTGTTGGAATGAAAGAAACCTCTACTGCTAATCTTTTCCCACCTTGCTGCAGTGTAGTGCAGCAACTGAGGAGTATTTTCCATTTTGGGATGTCTGAGTTGTATCTCTTATATCTTGGCAGGCACATTTGAAGCTGATGATTTTGCTTTAGCTAGCTCAAGTATTGCTTTCACTGTTTCCTACAGGCCTTCTCTAACTACTTATAATTTAGGACATAGCAGTTTGTAGGGCTGCTACTGTAAAAAGTTAGAGAGAGCCATAAGCTTTTCTATTTAGCTTTGCAACGGTATCTTCTTTCCATTTACTCTCATTTTTGCCACCCACTCCATGTTTTGTAAGAGCAGTATCTAGTTTCTCATTCCTCCCAAGAGTGTCAGGATCAAGGAGGTAAAAGTCTCCCCCCTTTTAAATACATCAAGTTTTGACCCTTAGGTTAATATGCCTTGATGTACCAGACACCCCAGATGCCCAGAGCATTGCCACTGTACTTCTCTTCCCACGTGCATTACTGACTGCACTATAACACTAGGGCCATTACATTAGGTAGTATTTGCCTTTGGCAAACCTTCTTGTCATCCACATTTATTCTGCAAATGTCTCTGCTATCAGTTCCCCCCCCCCTTTTAGAATTATTGAGCACCTGAAGAGCAGGGGTAAGTGGAAAGGAAGCCCAGATGGTGCTCCAAGAGATAAGCAGGAGCCCTGGTTGCCAACATCTCTCCTACACTGACTGCAGCACTCTGTGAAGAACCATCACCCAGTCTACAAGCACAGTTGGATGTCTGCACCCCTGTAGCATAAGCCACTACCCATTCCCCAGAAGTTAATCCTCCCTCTGTGTCTGTGTTCCTAATTGCTTTTGATGAAAGGCATAAATAGCTTGAGGCACCACTCTGTGTGCTTGACTTCTGTCCTGATTGAATTTCATCAATTCTTTACCAGTATACACCCAGCACTTGTCAGCACTCAAGTTCAACTCTTGTTTCACACAGAAACTTCATCTGCTTATGTCAAGTTGAAGTCTGGTTGAGTCTTTGAATGTGATTCTGCCTATATTGCACTGCTGCCCAGTGAAACACCATATTAAAACAAGACCCTCTCTATTTCTTAATAGAAGTACCCTAATGACCTCTAAAAAGAAAGAACTCTGTTCAACTTCATTTGCAGTTTCCTTTTGTTGCTGGGAAGCTTGATTACTCAAAGAGAAAAGAATTATGTTAAATATTAAATGCTGCCATTTTTATTTCATATTGTTTATGCATATGCTTATATATTAGTATAGTTTAACTTATTCTGCCCACTAAATAACAAATCAGCTGGGGCTTTTTTGTTCTGTTCAGATGACCTGCACAGATACCTACTACTGAGTAGTGGAATACTGAGGTATACTGATAGGGACTTTATAGTATACCATATGTAGTAAGATATTTATTCTAGCTTGAGGCTGCTCTTCCTTTGTCCTT
>JBCJKH010056020.1:28741-63911 GCA_039877255.1 Loriculus beryllinus | reverse complement strand
ACAATTAGCTGTTTCATTTGGGATCCACAATTAGCTGTTTCATTTGGGATCCACAATTAGCTGTTTCATTTGGAATCTTCTTTCCCCCTCGTCCTGCCTCTCCGAACAGGCTCATCCATTTAGAGACTCATTCACCCCAAAGCAGACAGAGCAGTGGGACCTCTCACTGCTGGTCTGCTCAGGAACTGCAACCCCCATGGGCATCAGGGTGAGGGTCTCTACAGTTGCCGCCAGTCACCCCCCAGGTGCTGGGTGACTGAGCAACATTTTCTGGTCTTCCAGGTCAGACCAGCTCTATTTTGCGTGGAAAACGGAGAAGACTACAGCAGTGCCAAGAGTAGGTTTGGAAAGATGCATATGAAGTACCCATGTCTACAGAGACTCACCTTGGGCAAGTTGGTGATGGGCCAAGAGGATCCAAACCAAGGACATGAGCTGGAGACAGAAGCTCCTGAGCATGGTCAGCGTGGCCCCACCGAGATGAACACCTACAGAGAGAAAAAGAGCAAGCTCAGAAAAATCCCCTGGCTCACACCTCAGCTTCGCTTCACGCATCCTTTCCTCGCTACCTGGGAGTTTTTACTTGAAACATCCAGTTTTGTACAGACTTGTCACCACGCTCCTCTCTGTCCTTCCAGGCTCCTTCTTCTAAGGCAATGTTGGAGCACCAAGAATCAAAAAGCCTTTTAAAATGTACTCTACAGGAGAACTGAGTGTACACACTCCACCCTGAACGTGTAATAGCTCAGGCTGTTACACGGCATCTCAAAGCACCAACCCCAGCCAGCTGCTGTCAAGACAGCCAAATCCTCCAGAAAAAAAAACATCCCAGCTGCGGGGACCTTCGTTCAAGATCCCTCCTGTGCATGTTCAAATGAATACATAGGCTGAGTCTTTTTACAGCACCCAGGCTGCTTTTCAAGCCCTTCAGGAAGGCAGGGAGTCAAGTGGATCTAGCAGGTGAGCAGGCAATAAACAGCAGCCCTATTCCATTTTCCAAGCAAGGGAGTGAAGTGATAGGCACTAGACCCAGGCTGCAGCCCCAGGTAGGAACAACAAACACACACCTCTTCCTAGGTGTAGTCCTTTTCCTCGGCTGTCCTGCAGAGAGCCCTGTCAGCCCAGGGTTCCTGCACCCATCTATTTTCCGACCGCCTCCTGCCCTCTTGAAATAACATTAAATACTTTCCAAAATCGCTTCATTCCCTCCCAGCCTCCTGGGGTTGTTAAGGCCAGGAAATTTGAGGGTGATATCATAAATATATTACTATAATGAGATGGGAGGGGTTAAACAGTTGTGCTGGGAGAGCGGTGAAGGTACGGAGCAGGCTCCATCCAGTTGCATGGGTGTGATGGACAGGGGCCATTCCATTTGCAGCTTGACTCCTTAGCTTGGGAAGGCTGTGTTTGGTTGATAGTTACAAGAAAGACTTCATAGATGGGGACAGAAGTCCTCCCACCCACCCACATGTACACATGCATTGCATAAGGAGGTTTTGGGGCCCCTGCTGAGAGCCTCACCTGCCTGGACCAGACAAAATAGCCCACAAAAGCAATGATGTTGCTCGAGGCATCTCTCCAGCAAACAAACCATCACCAATGAAGGATGCAGCGTTTTCAGAGGGGCTGCAGGATGTTACTGTCACTGCCCCAGCCAAATTCCAGCACAGACTGCTGCATCTCCTTGCCCACAGTCCCCTTGTCACCACTCTCGAGGACCCTCCCTTGCCTCCTGCCCCAGAACCCTGGGCAGTGGTGAACAGCTGCTGCATTTCAGGGGAGGGTGAAGCAATTCCTATGAAACTTATAATTTAGGGCTGAGCAGTTGGTATCCTTTTCCTTCAGGGCTGTGGGGAGCTCAACCTTCAACCACATGTCATTGCAGAGGTCGTTTTTCCCCATGGCTCCCACAGCGTTCCCACTCAGCCTCTTGCACCTCCGGACGTAGCCACCCCACGGTTGCTGCTCCCAGCTCCCACCCAGGGACCTCCCGGACCCCGACAAGGTGCAGGGGGCATCCTGAGGGGCAGCTGGTGCCCAAGGGAGGTGCAAGCAGCACCCGGGCAGGCCTGGCTTTGGGTCAGAGGGATGCAAAGGAGGGAGCTCCCTCTGATTCACTCATTCACTAGCCCCTGACCAGGCTGGGGACTACTATCGGCCGGGGGCTGCAGGCTGTTAGAGATGGGCCCCGGGACTATTAAACTTCCCCTAGGGAATATTAGGGACCTCCGCACTGTTGGGGGCCAACAGGGATACCCCGTGAAGGGGGCTATCGCTCTCTGCTCCTAGTCTATGGTCAGCTAAGGACCCCTCGGGCTGCGGGTCCAGGGGCCGGGGCGGGAACCCGGAGGATGCCGCGCCGCTGCGGCTCCGCGCTCCTGCCTCTCCCCTCCTTCCCTGCGGCTTTGCGACCACCCCAGGCGCCCAGTGCCCCCCGGGGATCACGGCCACGGGGGTGCCCGCCTTCTCCCCACCCCAAGGCCGGCCGGAGGGGACGCTCCGCGGAGCCCAGCATCGCCCCGGCCCCACCGGTCCCCCTGCGGCCGGGGAGGCGGCGGCAGCGGCGGGGTTCCCCGGGCATAAGGGGGCCGCGGATCCCTGCCGAGAGCTGCCCCCCGTGCCCTGCTCACCTCGGCGACGCTGCGTGTCGTGGGGCTATCGCGGGGCGCGGCGGTGGGGGGCGGCCATGCCCGGCGCGGCGGCGGCGGCGGCGGGGCTGGGGAGGCGCGGGGCTGCGGAGGGAGCTGCCGCCGCGTGTGCCGCTCCGCGCCGCTCCGCCCGCCGCCGCCGTGCAGCCCCGGCCGCCTGCCAGCGGCTGCGTGTGCCTGCACATCCCCGCTCCCTCCCCGGGACATCCCGCCTCCCGCCGCCGCAAACCGCAGGCAGCCCCCGGCCCGGCCCGCCCTGCCCGCTCACCCCTCCCCTCCTCCCGCCTCCGGGGGCACGGGGAAGAGGGGGGGGGGGGCCCGCACTGCCCCCGGATGGAGAGGGGGGCTGCGTCTGCGAGAGTCACCGGTTCCGTCTCCAGGAGCGGCCCGCAGAGGATGGAGGGGTTGCTCCGAGCTGGGGGTGTCCTCCCGGCGAGGCCCTGCTCTAGTGGGGACCCCCGCCCGGACCCCCGCAGTTGCACACGCAAGCTTGGGCAGGGGCCCCGGCCCGCTGCCGCGGGGAGCCTCCACCTCGCAGCCTGGTTTCTCTCTCGGCATTAGGTGTGGGATGACCCCAGCCTTCATTTCATTCAGGTTATCTGAAATAAGCAAAAACGCCTCCTGCAGCCCCTCGCTGCCAGCTTCAGAGGCTACCGACACACCTCGACCGGCAAACCGCAGGGTTAGGAAGCCTCATGCTTAAGGCAGAGGTGCAAAGTGGAGTTGTCAGCCCACAAGAATGAAGACATCCAGTGGTCCCCGGCACTCCTCTCGCTGCTGCTCACAAGATGTGGACGCCGGTGCTCCAGTGTACAATATGACAACCCTGGGAGAGGGGCTGGGCTGTCACATCTTCAGGAGGGACAGCTGCCCGCTCTTCTCGACTTGCATGGCCTTGCTAGCGCTTCACTAGATCATATCTGTCACCTTCAAAGGTTCTAGCAATCTTTCATTAGATCACAAGTTCACCTCACCCCACGAGTTTTGCTGTTTTTCCACCAGGAAGTAAGAAGAATCATGTCCTGCTGGCAGTTACCTGGATGCTTCCACATTCCATTTCATCTCATCAGACAAAGCTTAACCCATCCTTGCTCTCATCTTCTCCAGTCTCCCAGGTCTTCTACAGTTCCTGACTGCCCCATCAGCACCACACATCCTGCAGCACCTGTGGGTGGCCCCAGTGCCCCAGGATAGCCAAATAGCCCTCTCATAGCCCAGCTCTCTGCTGACTGACCAGAGACCCCTGCTTGCTCCATCTTCTGCAGGTCTGGACAACACAAACCTTCTGAGCAGTAACATGGGACCCTCCCACCATGCCCATCACTATAGGAGCTGCCTCCTTCCTACCTCTTTCCTGCTCTCCTGTCACCAGAAGCACTATTCCTGTCCTTCCTGCCTCCTCCTGTCTCCATCACCCCACCTAACTGCTCCAAGGTTCCCAAGAACCAGGGAGGTCCAAACCTCCTGCTGCTCAGGCTGCTCCATTGGCTCCTCAGGTATGCACGGGGCAGGTGTGCAGTCACTGTTCTGAGATGTTTCCTGTGGTCCTTCATCCATCCTCATCCCCTGATCCTTCATATCCAGCTCAGTCTGCTTCTGGGTCCTGGTTCATACCTTATCTGGGACTTAACTTACAGCAGAAGGGAAAGGGGGAGGCTGAGGGCAAAGCACAGCTCCTGGTATTTGCTTCAAAACCAGTCAGCCCTTCCTTCAGTGGCTGATGCTCTAGGACCTGGGAGGTTCCAGTCTTCTCCTCTGATCCCCACAACACTTTGCCTTGCACTCTTCACTCTGCCAACTGCGGCTGGAGGCCAAGTTTTTACTGGTGTTGCCTCCAACAGTGAATGTAGGCTGCTCAGCCTTACCCTCACCTCCTCTTTCAAATCTTACTGTCTACACCGGCTGCCTTAGATATGGCATCTGTGACATCCTCACCTGCTCTTGCCCTCCTCTGCTGCAATCTGCCCTGATCCTGACCGCGCTGTGCTGTAATGCCATTGCACAACTGTGCCTGGGTGCTCTGAAACCTCACCCAGTTAAATGCACCTAAGAAAACCCTCTGGATCCTATGTGTGCATTTGAACAGGCAGGTAGGAGGGTGCTTGAGGTGGGGTCCCTGCACACACTGATACCCGTAAGTATCTGTGTCCACAACATGAGCACTGCGGGAGAGCATGATGGCATTAGGTTGCAGTAAGCGGAGCAGAACACGTGGATCTCCCTGTGCCACTTCTCTCAGAGGCAAGAGCTGTGGTGCGGAGCAAGGGACGTGCAGGCTGAGGAGGTAAAGCTGGCTGCTGGAGATCTGAACACTGAGGCAGGGGCATGGAGAATAGAAATGAGGGTGGGATTACAGAGCAGGGGAAAGGTGTATTTGAGGAAATGGGGTTTGGGGTTTAGGTTTAGTTTTGCATGTGAGTATCACAGACAGAAGCAAGCAGGGATGAATGGGAGTAAAAACGTGGGTACAGAGGAAGATGGAACAGATGAGAAGGGAACCCAAACACTGTGGACGTTGAGGGTGCTCCTTCCTCAGCACAGAAGGGTTGATGTCCCACCCCCAGACACACTCCCAAACCCCAGAAGTCCTTGGAGTGCCCAGGGTGGTTCAGGCAGAGCAGCTCTATTTACAGACCCAAGAAATGGGTGTTGGAGAGGGGATTCCCGCACTTGGCTTAGACCTTGCTCTACCGAGCTCTGATCCCTGCCGTGCCATCCCCAGAGGCGTCTCGGATGGAACAGCTGCTGGGTCAGAATTAGGAAGGATTTTTTCCTAGCCATAAGAGTCCCTCTGCTGCTGTTCCCTCCAGTGAAGGAAATCCCACAAAGGGACCTGGAGTGTGAACAGGAACAATCTGTCACCACAATCTCCCCCTCCAGTGCATGCCAGCCTCAGGGTCCCTTCCTGGACATCCTTCCAATGCACCGTCACTGCTCCCAGACAGAGGGAGGAATTACCTGTCAAAACCAGCTGGAGCTGTTTCCCTTTCTTCCAGTGTCTGGAACCTACACCTTGGAGGCAGCCGGACATCAGGAGTGAGCAGCAGATGCTGAGCTGAGGGAACAGGTGATGTTGCTTCTTCTTCCCCACTGAGGAGCCTTCCCCGGAGCAAGGAGAGAAACTCTTTCCTGTGCAGAAGCCTGGAGAAACACACTGGTTCCTGCTCACTCTAATCCCTCGAGGGAGGCAGAGGAGCTGCACAAACCAGCTGGAGAAAGACAGCAAGCACCAATAAGCTGCAAACTCCAATGATCATCCTCTCCCACAGCTCTCACTCCGCATCACCCTCTCGCCTTACGCACAGCAGAAGCACGGGGGCTCTGGGTTAAAACAAATGTTCTCTGCCATCCCACCCCCCCTTGCTTTTCTCATTCCACCCCAGCCCACAACAAACATCATCAGCTCACTGGCCCTGCAGCCATGTAACCCAACCCCAGCCATTGTTCCCCCTTCCCCAAGGTCTATATTTGACTCTGCGGCAGCACCGTGGCTGTGCGTGTGTGTGTGTGTGTGCGCACTCGCTACACACGCACGCTCTGATGGTTGTTCAGAACCTCATTCCCCAGATGCCCGGGATTGCTTAGAAATAGCTTCCATGGGCAGTAGGTGTTTGTGCCTGCAGTGGGGAAGTGGAGGGGGCAGGCAAAGGAGAAGCAGGGAGAGGGTGAAGGTCGGAGGTGGAAAACCTCCTCGTTCTTCCTTCCCAATCTGCACCATCTCAACGATCTGCAGCTCTGTGGGTGTGGATGGGCTGTGCCCGGACAATGACAATGCTTGCTCTCAACAGCAGGACTGGCGGCAGAGCTGGAGAATGGTGAAGAAAAGGCCAAGCACTGGTCTTGGTGAGTCCATCCTGTGTTGTTTTCCAGCTTCACTTTCTAGTATCAAAAGTACACTTCAGCCTCCAAAAGCCCTTCAAACTTCACTCAGTCTGAAGGCTGAGGCTACCAGAAATGGCACTGGGGGTGGAAGTACCTAGTTCCCTTAGCCTGGTGGCTCTGCAAGGGGTACCTCAGCATATGGGAGCTGCCCTGAGATTCACCCTCCTCCATTTCAGTACTGCAGTAAGGGTAGCCACCCTGGGCTACCCCGGGATGTATTTTGTGTTTTCCCAAAGCCTCCAGGAATGCTGCCCAAGCCCAGTGTCACATTTCCCATGGTCACAGAGTCCCTGGGAACACTCCCTAGGCTTGGTGTGAGCCTCTTTTATTTGCATCCTTTGGAGTCTTCCAGGACACACGGCAAAATCGGCAGCATAAGTGCAGTCAAAATGAACAGCAGGAGGGATTGCCTTTATCCTAAACACTGATGATCTGGGGAACTCATGGCCACTGGGTAACGAGAAAAGGCATTCATTTGAAAATGACCAAATGTCTGTATCGATATCAAGAATAAATAGGAATGAACTCCAAAAAGCTGTAAAATCTTGTGCTTCAGAGCACTGAAAATGAGTTCTAGGCCATGGAGTAAGGGGCAGCTTTCCACGAGGGCAGTAATTGTGTGCAGAGCTATGCCTATACCTTCCCGTGAGCCATACAGACCTGGCCCTGGGACAGGAAGGATGCTGGGTGTAAGAAGGCACCATCCATACATTGCCACCAGACAGAGGGGTGGCCCAGCATACGTTTCCCATCACTAAGGCCAAGGGAGGATGGGACTGTATTGGATGCTCCCGTGGTGCCTGTGAGATGTCCTGGAGAGGTGGTTCCTGCGTGTTCAGAGCCAAGCGTCAGTCCCTGCTCAAGCCTGACGGCCAGCTCTCCTCTCCTCTGCTCTGAGCCAGCTGTGTGGAGTCCCTCATTGCCAGGGATGCTGCTTCTTGAGGGGTGTCTGTACCCTGCACCAGCCTCCAGGTTGCTGCTGTGCTGGGACTATGGGACCGTCTGGTGGGCTGCTCCATTATAACACATCTTCTGAGTGTAGGAGTGTGGGTGCAATGGACTTGAGTTCAGTGCCTGGCAGCCCCCAAACCTGCTGTGCGGAGCTGGAAAAGTAAGCTTAAGTCACATGTTATTTTGAGATACAGATTCCCTGAGTCCACCCCAGTACTTCTATTCAAGACAAGACAGGGGAGGAGGTGAAAAAAAATAGAAAGATAAAGGCAAAAGGAGTAGTTAGATGTGAAGAAGGAGGAAAGAAACTGAGTTATATAGGATGAAGGGTGACTAGAGAAAAGATTTTTACCTTGAGCCCCCACAGCTCAAAAAACTGAGTCATCCTCTTTGAAAAAAGCACCATGATTTCACTGAGAAGGTGTTTTGCCCTGTGATTTCTGGCTTCCCTCGGTGTGTGTGTGTGACTGCTAATGTCAGCGCTCTCTCAAGGACACTTGAGAGCTGTACCCATTCCCTCATCAGCCTCTCTCCACTGGGAGGAGGTCTGGAAGCACAGCAGTGGGAAGGAGATGTCTGCCAGACTTTCCCTTTGCTGGCACACGCTTGCGAGTGCCTCAAAGCCCACCTCCAGCCATGCCCTCTCCATTTCCCTTTCCAGCTGGCAGCTTGAGCAATGAAACCTCTTCATCTTACCGGGAGCGCACAAGCATTTAACGGGACTTAAAGCAAAAGTTCTGAGCTTCCTCGGTGCTTGCCTCTGAACTTGCTCCTGGGTATTTACAGACATTGGTGGATCTTGGCATTTGCCACAAAACCTCGCGGGACAGCCTGTTGCAGTGAATTTCAAGGTCAGTCAAAGGTATGGCCTGTGCTTAGAAAGGCTTGGACCATGGGTTCAGAGGAGAGGAGTCCATAATTAGCAGCTCCAGGGGATGTAGATGAGCAATGGCGGGGGGGAAAGCTAATTGCAGACTGACTGGCTCCTTGGCCTTCAGCAGCTCCCGTGAAGCAGGGAAGCAGTGCGTTCAGCCAAGCACCAAGCGTGTCCTAGGGAAAGGTAATTCCTCCCCGGCCTGCCCGGACCCGTCCCTATAAACAACAAGAGCTGCACGGGGAGAGCAGAGCAGCAGATTTCACACACAAAAAAGGTCTCTGAGCTGGAGGCACGCGCTAGGCACGCACAGGGCTCCTCAGGATCACACAGCCACGTGCCTCTGCCTGACAGAGCCCGTGAGTCCCTGCTCTGCCCTCCGAGGCTTTGGGGATCGGATCCTTGAGCCCCGTTTATGCACCCTGGTGAAGTGCCAACCCCAACACCCTGGCATGCAGTGTCCTCCCTCACACAGGCAAGTGCTCTGCCCCAGACCCAGGTGAAGCCCCATCTGCCTGTGCACGTAAGGGAGAGCCAGCTTCACACCAAACCCCTCCGCCACCTCCCTTTGTGCTCCAGTGAGACATCCTCCGCCTTCTTCTCCACATACTTCTAACTCATTTCATTTCAAACGCTTTATTAGCATGACAAGCTAAACAAGTTTTGACAAAGGGGAAGGGAGGCAGAGCCCCTCAAGTCTCAGTCTGAGGCTGAAGCCGTGACTCCAGCCTTTGCTTCCCATGGGGTTTTGCCTTGAACTGGAGCAGCTATATTGACCCTGTGCCATTTCTCTCCACTCCTTCACAGGGATAAAGTGCTGGCATGGGAAGGTAACCTCCTTTACATCTCTGTTGCATGGCAGCACCCATGCTGGATTTAACGTCTGCTGGGGCAAATGCATTACAGGGAGCGTTGGTAGGGCTTGGGTGAGGCTGATGGGAGGAGAAACCGCAGTACTGGGGCAGCTCCTACTGCAGGGAGCTCACCCCAGGGAACGGTGGTAACCGTGGTGTGGATCCCAGTGGGAACTGGCTTTTTCTGGCAAAATAACCTCTCTAAGGTCCCATCCCAGTACCTGGTCTTTTGCAGAGCCCTGGAGCCACACAGAGTAAAGAGTTGGAGGCACCTGAGCTGGGCTCAGCGCAAGAGCTGGTTCACCAGGTGAGCGTGGCATGGAGCTGGCGGTGAGCAGAGATGAGGGGCATGCCACAACCAAATACTTGAGGCCAGAAGAGCCTGATTTCTCCTGCCTTCCGCTGAGAGTGATGCAGAGCGAGTGCAGGGAGCACAAAGCCACCGCTGCCAGGCTCTGCGCTCCCTGCTCCACAGCAAAATACTGCGCCAGGGGCAGGGCAAGAGGTGAGAACCCACTGCTGCTCAGGGGTTTATGGCTAATTAGAAGTGGCCAGTAGGGGTCACTGATATCTATTTATTTTACTATATTTTTATACACATGCAAATAAATCTCCAGAACACCCACAGGCAGCAATTGTAGCGGGGAAGTGTTGATGTGCGGTGTATTCATCAAGTATACAGGCTGGGGGGAAATGCCCTTACATATGCCTGAAATACCAGTGTGAGCTTTGCATCATCCCTGCTCAAACCTCGTAGTGTCATGAAACCACTGAGCCGTGCCAAGCACCAGGGTACTGTGACGGTGGGTTTGTGTCGTTCTCAGGCTCTGCCTTCGTCTTCCATCCTGTATTG
Source organism: Loriculus beryllinus (assembly GCA_039877255.1). Classification (NCBI taxonomy): domain Eukaryota; kingdom Metazoa; phylum Chordata; class Aves; order Psittaciformes; family Psittacidae; genus Loriculus; species Loriculus beryllinus. The sequence goes on along the minus strand of JBCJKH010056020.1, from coordinate 53,849 downwards.
GCAAAGAAGCTTCGAGAGAGATTCAGAGATTCAAGCCTTGGGGGCAGGATATTGTGTCTGCTTGTCTTTCTGCGCAGTGCCCAGCACAATTACATCCCAACTGTGATGGGTGCCTGACAGCAAAGGCTGTGAAAAAAACCCGTGAGGGTTGTGTCTTCCTGAGTCCTGAATGGGACGGACTGAATTATCTACATGGGTGTTGTTAGGAACTGGTTTACTGGTGGGTTGTATTTTTCTGGTAGGTGCACGCTCCAGGCATGCTGGCAGGATGTTAGCTGTCCAATTCTGCATCCACAGACTTGTTTGGCTGTCCCAGGCTGGCTGTGTTTCACTGATGTTATTGTTCCCAAGACGCTGTTGGTTTCGTGTGCTGATCTCCTCTTGTACTGACATATCCCAGAGTGCAAGCTCTGCTCAGAATGTCTTGGTGTTTTTTGGGTTTGGTGGGCCCAGCCCATCCATGAAACCTCTTCTGTCTCTGAGTGTTTCTCAGATGAGGTCTACTGGGGAATCCTCTGTGCAGCTGCAATCAGAGAAGTGGCAGAATTGGTCAGAACTGCAGAATCTGAGCTGGAGGAAATGGGACTTCACTCAACCCTCGGGCAGGTGACAGCCTCCAAGGCACCAAAAGATGGTTTGGCATCCACCATCTTCCCTGCTTGACCTGGGCTGGTGGGGAACTTGAGAGGACCAACCCTCCACTGCCTTCTTCTGGTGGGGAGACTTTATTTCTGGCATTTACTTCTTCACTAGCCAAGACCATAGGTACTTTAGAGGGATTTGTCCCTCCACAGGGTGGCACCTGCCCTTCCAGGGATTCCTTTTATACAGTTACAGGGGTCTATATAAAGTGCTGCCGGCTGGAAAGTATTTTGAAGAGATTCCTCCCTGCTCTTCACTAAGGGTCATAAATTCAGCTGGTATTTGAGAGAATCTCAAATGTACTTCCAGGACTGTTTGCTGAGGGCTTTACATCCGCCAGAGGCCACTTAAAATAAAAGGATTATTGGGAGTCAAGTGTTAGATTACCTGGTGCTTGTTAATTGCACTGCAGAGGCTTTAGCGAGCAACTGGCTCTAGCAGAGAGCAGCACTTTGGTATTAATGGTGTTATATGAATGAACATAATGTAACCTAACGTCACGCTTCGGCATCATGACACATCCCTGGGCTCAGGGCAGTGGTGAGACCGGTTCACAAGCATACCGGATACAGGAAAAGGCATGGGGGATGTGTGTGGGGACAGAGTGGGAATCAAGGCCTTTGGGATCTGAGGAAGGAGTGCTTGCCAGTGCTCAGGTGCTCAGACATACCGAGTTCAGTTCCTGCCTCCCTTTGGCTGTATGGCCTTGGGATCTGATTTTGAGAAGGGTTGAGTTTAACGGAAGCAGTAAATGCCGAGACCACCTGAAAACCAAACGCTCTCCTTCCCGCCGGGCTTATTTCACCTAGACTTGCAAGAAGCTTGAAGTCCTACTTTGAGAGGTCGCCAAAGAAAGCAAAGGACTTCAGTCATTGCTGCCATCAGTGCACACGCACAGAAACCTGAACAGACCACAACTGTGAGGGCTCCAAGGCAGCAAGGCCTGATGGAAATGAGAAACCTCATCAGCTATGAAAATTTCATCAGCTGGTGCTATGGAAGCAAGAATCTGGAAGTGCAGAGCAGATGGGCAGCCTGGATTCTTGAAGCCATTGTCCTTCTGATTGTTATCTGACTCCGGCATAGGGAGGATTCGGAGAACTTATGGGGGCACAAGGACCAAAGGCTATCTTGAAATACCCCTGCCTGGCACGTGGCGTGGTGCAGACGCAATCGCTGGGTGCGCAGCAAGCAGAGGTTTTTGCACAATATTCCCAAGGTCATGGAAGCAGGGTCCTGCTGAGCACCTGTCTTTTATTGTGTAAGAGAGGGGACCGTGTGGGGAGAGCTTGCAGTGCTGCAAGCCGGTACTACCTGAATGCGAATCTGAAGGCTTCGTAAACGCTGCACATCATCCAAATACTACCGTGACTGTTCTCAGCCTCGCGAATTTCCTCTGGAGTAGGCTCCAGTATTTACCATGTGAATAATCAATTCAGGAGACGTTTGTGAAAGAAACAATAGTAGGGAAAGGGAGCAGAAGGTGAGCAAGTCCATGCACCAGACATGGGAGGCAACAAAGTACCTGTGTGAGGTACTCAGAATGGAACAAATGGAGCGGTTTGTTTCAAGATTAAAACGTGTTGACTCCTTGAAGTCCCAAGGCTAGAACAATAGAGTGGAAGATTTTGCAAATGAAGACCAAAGCACGTTACTAAATTGCATCCAGGTTGGACTAGCTCTTGTCCACCTTTGACTAGCACACACTGTCCTCACCCCCTCTCCTTTAAGAAGGCGGCAGCTATCATGAGGGTTTTAGGTAGATGCTCCCATTTACTCCTCCTTCTCGCATGGGGGACCCTTCCCTAGTGACATGCTGTGATATGCCGCAGCCTGCCACCGTGTTTCTCAGAAAGTGAGGCACACAACAAGGGGAAGGAGCTAACCCTGGACGCTGGCTCCCAGTGAATTGTCCTGGCTGGCAAAGACCTGAAGCGGGTGGATCACTTCGGGGTCTTAAATGCACCCTCAGGCTTTTTTTTTCCGCCATCCTCATCAACGCAGGGGCTGAGCTGCCTCTTTTCGAGGTCTGCTCTCAACTCCGTGACCCCGGCGATGGTCGGTGCGGTGCCCAAAGCCTGCAGAAGCGCAAGGCAGGGTCTTCCTCCTGCCCCAGCCGGGCGAACGGCAGCTGAGCAGCCGGCGGGCTACCCCGTGTCCTCCAACACGTCTGGAGACACCTCACCCTGCCAGCTTCCCACCCGAGGGCACAGGGTCCCGGTTACCCTCTCTACCCCTGCGCCATGCCCTCGCCATCTCCTCCTCTCGCTCCCACCCCCGGCATTCAGGTTCAGCTCGTCCCTACCGTCCCGTCCGTCCGTCCCCCCCCCCGAGCGGCCCCGTTGGTTTCGTCCGGTCCCCGCTCTCCCCGGGCCCGCCCCTCTCCTCGCGTTGCCGCGGTGACGGGGGAGACGCGCCGAGCGCCGCCCCGCCTGGCCCCGCCCCCTCGCGTGCTGGCCGATGACGCAGCTGCGCCGCGGCGTGGGGATTCCGCCGGATTACCCGGCGTGCCCCGCGGCAAAATGGCGGCCTGAAGCGAGAGCGTGGGGCCGGGTCGAGCGGGGGCAAAGTTTGGGGCGGGTTCGAGGTGGGCCCGAACCGGGGCACAACCGGCCGCAAAGTCACTGGGACCCCGGGCGGAGCCGGGCCCGACCGGGTCAGAGCCGGGCTGGGGCCCTAGGGGCAGGGAGCGGGGAACGCGACCGGGTCGGGACTGAGCCCGGGCCCAGGCGGGGCCCCCCGCGCCCCCGGCCTCGGCGGCCTTCCCGGGCGGGCTTCCCTGCGAGCGGGAGGGCTCTCCTTGTTCCCGTGTGTGGGTCGGCGTCGGGAGGAGGTGTCGAGTTCCCCGAGGGCTGCGGGTGCGGGCGGCTCACACCGTGGGCAGGGACAGTCAGGCCGGCGGGGTGGGTGTCGGTTGTTGGCCGAGTGCGGGAGCGTGGTAGGGCCGCAGCCTTGGCCGTGAGGAAGGGGTCGTCCCCATGGGGAAGGCTGGCAGTACTATTGCCTCGGGCGTCAGGGCTTTAGGGAGCTCTCCTTCCTGGGGGAGAGACCTGTGGTGGGGAGCTGAACGGGCATGGAAGCAGCAGGCCAGGAGAGGTCTGTGCAAGGTGTGGCCTTGTCTGGGTGACGGGAGAGGTAGGTAGGGGGGAGATGTGAAAACAGTATCTGTGCAGGGAGCATTGCTGAAGGAGGGGCTGGAAAGTGGATCAAGTCTGCTCCAGTGTGTGTGTGTCAAAGAACCAGAGTATCACTGACAGAGGCAGAAGTGGAAGGGAGGCAGTAGTACTTGCCTGGTGCCAAATCTGGCAGGAGCGGGTGGGAAATTCTCTCCCAGCCTAGACATCCTCTCTAGTGGAAGAGATGCTTCCTGCTATAGAATTAGGGAGCGGCCCCTGAGAACATATGAAGACTCTGAAGAAAAAACAGACAAACAGTAAATACTGAACTGCGTCTTGCTTTGGGCTTGAGCACACTGCATGGAACAGAGTAAAAGATCAAATGCTAATAAACAGATTTGTAGATGGGCAGGAGATCGTATTGGTGGGCATCAGAGTGTGTGGATGATGTGCAAGTTTGGCAAGGCTGAGAGATGCCAGGTGGACGTTATCCACTGGAAAGAATCATCTGTCAAATGTCAATAATTCTGTGCCAGCAAAAGCTTTTCAGAGGTATGCATCTCTGTTTTACAGATTCAGAGAAAGAACTGAGATAAAGGGCCTACGTAAGAGGAAGCAGTGGGTCCTTGTTGAAGTACCAGACTGCAGGTAAGAAAACCAGGAATGATCTGATGCTGAGTCAGATTGCATTCTTTTGATCCCACTACTTACATTTTTTTTGAGGATATGTGAACCACATGCCTTAAAAAGTGTCCTTCTCTGTGGGTTCTGCATCCTGGTAGGCCTGTGTTGCCTGCATTGAGAAGCCAGGGGTGTCAATGAATTGGGAGTGACCCTGAAAAATTCATTTAGAGCTCCTGGGAGGAAATTTCAATTAAAGCTGTAAGCCAGTGCTTGTCACATGCCACCCAGAGAAGCAGTCCAAAGTCTGTGCTGAAGTAGCTGTGTTGTCTGTGCAGTCACAAGAGGTGCCAGAATCCCGATGAAATCCTTTCTGATGATCTGCTCTTGCTGTAATTGCAATGCCAAAGTTAAGTAATTCTAGTGACGCTTTCTTCTGTTAGATTATTTATTCCAACCACATTGTTTTTTTCCACACTTATTTTAACTGATCCCTTGATGGTTGCTGCAGGTGTACTGCTGGCCTTTCTGTCCTCTCCTGAAATCACTGTTGAGATCCGATTTGAAGGAGCAGTTATTTGGTACCCAGCAGCTGGTCCTTTGATCATACCTTTCAGTACTCATCAAATCACTTTTAGTACAACTCCTTTTCTTCACTTGCTGAATCACTGCAGAAAGTGTATGTATCGCAACAGTGCTTTGCATACAGTGTGTTTCAGCTTCTGGATGTTAAATAAGCATTTAAGAAAGCAGGTCTTAGCTGTGATATTATGAGCTTTTGGCTATCCATTCCTTCCCAGGCACACGGTGCTCTTGAAATCATGGAAATGCATTTCGGCAGGGCCAGCAGAGTTCCAAAGTGCAAGCCATCTTTAATATTAACAGGTCAGGAGGGGAAGAGTTATGTGCCATGACATGTTGCCTCTTCAATCCAGCTTTCTGAACCAAAGATGACCTCGCATTCTTTTCCGGTCTGTTTCGGGTTGTTTGTTGGCTGCTAAGTCACTTGCTTTGCAGCTTTCAAGCCCTGAGTTCTTGACCTCTGCTGTCTGCTCTAAATACAGTCAGGTGACATAGTATGTAGGGGAAATAGACTACAGCTATGAAAGAAGTATGGTCCTTTGCAGGTCAGCCCCCTTTTTGTCCCAGAGGAGGACAAGTAAAGTCAGATGGGATAATTTTTGGTCAGTGTGCTGGTGTGAATGGTGCCAGTGCTGTCTTGGAGAAAGAGTTTGTGGTGTGTCATATAAAGTGCTTTTAAAAAGGTGGAGAAAGCCAAGCTGTTTGAAAAATAGCAAAATAAACATGTTTCAGTAATAATGCCACTGTACTTTTTGGTAGTTGTTTGGAACAGACTCGATGCTTGGGAGTTATGGAGGTGAGCTCCCTAACTTCTTAAAATGTCTGCTATGTTTTATGGAGGGTCTACTGAAAACTGGACTCTGGGATTTCTGTGTATTGACACATCATATAGCATGGTCCCATTAAATAGTTCTGGAGATCATAACAAATTAACAGTGTTGTGTGCTTGTTAGCAAGAGTCTAGCTTTTACAGCACAGTGTGACAAGAGTAATGTAGTAGTGGTTAATAAATCTCTGCCATTCATGTTGCTGGAAGAAGTACAATATGTAGGGGTCTCAATGAGTCTGCATGTGATACAGATTGAGAACAGGATTCCTCTGCTAAGAAGTGAAGGTTTGGCTTTTTGACTCATCTCTGCTCTTTTGACTGGGTTGTCAGGAACTGGAATTGTCATAATAGAGCAGAATTTCTTGGCTGTTCTATTTAGTTGATGCTTTGAGATTAAATTTAAGAGCCTGAAGCTGTGTACGTTCATCTCCTTGTTTGAAGACTTAGGCTGGGGAGATAGCCCCTTTTCACATGACACCTTGGGCTATGGAAAGAGTAAGTGCTTGTGGCATTTGTGCTAGCTGTTTATATTTCAAGTCACTAATAACTAGGTAAATATGAGCCTCTCTGAGGGGGATCCTTTTTACATAGGACTGCAAAGAAGCTATGTCCGTAATCTGTGCAAACAGCGCTGATGCCTTAGGGTGTGAAATCATCCATCCTGTTTCCCTGCCAGTTCCCCTACCTGAGGGCTTTTCCTTAGATCTAGACTGGCTGAGTCTGTAACTATAGTAGGAAAAATGTTACTTTTAAAAACTGAAGTACCTTTCCAGCTGGTTGGAGGGGGAATGGTGACCTGTGATCAGAATTCTGAACTGCAGTGTAGGGTACCTAATTTCTGACAGATTTATTGTGTGTGTTCAGGTTATTACTGTTTCTTGCTCTTCATTCTTTGGTTGCAGTGTACAATTGATGCCCATCTTATTGGTGATTTGAAGAAGAGTTCCTTAAGTGTCTACAAGATGCTTGGATACTGTGGTGGCGATTGCTTTAGTAAAGTTCAGTGAAGGAGAGATGAAAATGATATTCCAAGCTATGACTTCAAAATGAGGTGGCCTTCTGTGTGATCCGCTCCTGGGTATTCTGTAGCATGGTGAAATTGCTATAGAGTGAAAGGCCCTGCCTTGTTTAAGGCAACTGGGCACTTTGAGATAATCTCCATTCTTTACCTTCCCAGGAGCTGTTTGCTTGTTTCCCTGGCTTTTAACACCTAGCTGAATCTTTTTGACTTAAATTAATCTTCTCTCTTTTTTGCCCCACCGTTTGTTCAAGACTTGGAAATTGTTCTCTTCATGTCAGGATGGTTATGTGTGGTCTTACTGCTCAGATCCTCGGACAGAGAGGGTTGAGGGCAGCAGCTTGCAGGCTGGCTCGTATTTGGAATGACATGAGCCACCCTCTCTGGAGCGTTGTCCTGCGAGCTGTCCTTAGGACGGAAATGGCATGGAAGGCCCTGTAGGAGTGTGAGAATAACACTGCAATGGTTGGAATGCAGGATAAGCATCACTTGGGTGGGCTAAGTTTTCCTCTGCTTTTCAACAATGCTGGGTGCCAAGCCTGAGGAAGACTGCTGTGCAGAGGTGAAAGAGCTGGAATGTATTCTTCAGTTGAGGTGAATGCAATTCAGTGAAACTGATAGGCATCAAACTGAATAATGATTTTAAAGTATTTTCACATGATGTCTAATCTGTGGAAATTCGCTACCACATAATAGCACTGAGGGTAAGAGCTGAGCGGGATTCAGAAAGATCAAGCACTTACGAGTGGAAGTGTTCAGACTTGCTTTAGCTGAAGAGCTTACTTTAGAAGGTATATTTTTCAGACACAACCCAATCTCCTAACAGGTAAAGGTTTGAAGAAAGGGCAGTTTGTTTCATAATTGTCCACTGAGGCTTTTTGCTCCATCTTTTAAACCACCTTATATTGGTCCATGTCAGAGGCAAGGCACTGAATCACACTTATTTGCTGTTAGGTGGCCACTAACCTTTTTTTGATGCTAACTGCATTAGTTAAAAAACCATCAGCCAAAACACAAACCCACAAAGCACTTCAGCTGCTTTGATTAGGCCTGGTACTTGAGGATTTTAAGCTGGTGAAGAGCAGGGTCCTTGGAAAGATAGTCCAGTCCGCACATAAGGACTGTCTTTATTCATGAATGTGAACACATGTAAGTATTGTCTCTTCATGCCGAATGGTCAGGGAAAGCGCTTTGTGCTTCCTGCTGTTGCCTGTAAAAAGGAAAAGAATGCGTGGAGTTTGGCCTCTCCACGTTGCAGTCTTGTAGTGGACTTTAGTCCAGAAGACAATCGAAATGAAGGGCTTTAAGGCTGTTCAAGTGAGATCCAGTATGTCGTAGTGTGAGCCTCAGCACACTAGTATCTGAGAAGACACAGTCTGTGTCCTGTGCTCATGTCCAATCTGTGTTGAGGATCAAGAAAATCATCAGTGCTGCTTAGTCAAGTAGGGATAAATTCAGTTTGATGAATAGGCTAATAAAGGTAAGTGGCAGCGGTATGGAGACACATGTACAAAGGTGTATGCTTGTAGGGTTTTCCTAAATGCAAGGGGAACTCCTGAAGAAAAAAGTGTGCATGGGGGGATTTTATGAGTTAGGAGCAGGTCATGCAAACGTTGAGATCCCTGTATGGGTGCCCTCTCTATGGGCTGTTCTAGGAACATGGGCTTTAGGGTACAATGTAACCCTTTTGTGGCAGGCGTAATAATGTCTGAGTAAAGGGTTGCTGATGTTCACAGAGGTTTTATGGTGCTGAGAAGGTGAAATGGGTGAGGATTGGAAAATAAGATTTCCTGCAAGGGTTAGGCTGGTTTTCAGGCACTTGATTGCTGCTACTGGTTAGAGAGAACTGGTTTAAATTTCTGATTTCTGGAGGTCAGCAAATTCAGAACTGAAAGTCCCATAGTGAATACTGTGTCTTTGCTCGAGTTCAATATTTGTATTTTGGCTCCGTGATAAAGCTGGCTTTGGCAATGCTGTGGGAGTCATAACTGGATTTTCTTACTCTTGTGTTTAAAGTCTCAGTTGTCCAGCTGCATTAATGTAACACTCATGCATGAATGGTTGTGAAATTCAAAGGGATGCATGGGATAGTTTAACTATTGGAGAATTAGGCTCATAAACAGCCTTACAGCATTTGTAACAAAATAATGTAAGTTTATTCTGAGATTAATAATTAGATAATCATTGTGGCAGTAAGATTTTTGACCATTATTTTAGCATATGCTACTCAGGGTAGCTGCTTTTAGACCTGGGTGCACAAGCTTTCTACAACTCTCAGAGATGTCTTGTTTCACTATCTCCTAAATCAGATTTCATCCTGCAGCTTTGCTGTTCATTATTGAGGGCTCGGCTGCTGCCCGTTGGGAAAGACTTGAAATCTGGTCTGTTTCAGATAAGTTAAAAGTGATTGCAATTAGTTCTCCTGTCTGTTTTTTTCTTGTGTTTCTTTATATATAATATTTTCCCTTATAGAGAACTCTTCCCTTTCCTTTTTACGTGTGGGAGATCTATACCCAGTGTACTGTGTGCACAGCCCTTTTAAGGGGGGAAAAGGGGGAGAGGGGGAAAGAAAATAATGTAAAATGACAGAATATTTGTTTAAAATTAAAATTGGTTTAAGTAACTTTCTTGAGAGTGGACTTCAAGTTCACATCCTACCTTTAAGTGGTTTTGTTTTTCTGAGCAGAAAGTGTCTCATGAACTCAAATATGCAAAATATATTTCTTCAACTTTTAGAATTGAATTTCTAAGCATTGCTTGCACTATGGCTATGTAAGTACCGTGAAATGAAAACTGCTCAGAAGGGTTTCCTCAGGTGACTGCATTTTTTGCTAGGGATATACTCTATAGCAGATGTTTGTGTAGGCACTCAATCCAATTTCTTCTTGGGTTAGTGCGGAGTGTCATTTTTGAGAAGCTTCTCGTACCAGCCTGGATTGATTCCTGAAAGCAAATCACCCTAGCTGGGCTGCAGAATTTCTGCAGTCTACTTCTAAGTGTATCCGTTTTAACTTGATTAGATGATGCTTTTGTAAAGAGGTCCCCAGGTGCATCTGAAATGGCTATAACAGAATTCAGTGTCGTCAAGGCTCCATCTGAATGGGTAGAGCTGTATTACTGTGCAGCTCCAGAGATGATTTACTACCCGACTGACAACTTGCAATATAAACATTAGTCCAAGCATGATCTTGTCCCAAAACCCCGCCTGCACAGGGAGCCAGGAGTCTTCCTGCCACACGCCATAAATCGTTTACAGTTTGCTCATGCTCGTACATTTGAAAACCAGCTGTGTACTGGGGATTAGCAGTTTGCAGAAGGCCCGTGCAGGGCTAAATTAGGGTCTCTTGCCCTGGTGGTGAATGTCGGTGTCAGAATACCGGGAGTGCCTCTCTGCAGTGGGAGGAGGCAATTTACTCTAGGAATGGGGGGTGGATGCAGGATATCTGTGAGGGTACAGCAGCCAGGGGAGAGCATTGGGTTGCACTGCTCAGATGCCTGACTGATAGCTGCCCAGCATGGTGAAAGATTGAACAATCAATTGTTGACTGTATGTCTTTTAAATTTTATTTATGTATTTATTGTTACTATATTTTGTATGTATAATGTATGTACACACAAAATACAAGCGGACTATTTCTGTCTTCTAGAAGCTGAAGGAGTTTTGTGGTCTTTCTTTTACATTGTGACGGGTGGTTTCCTTTTTTGTAGCCCAAGGTAGCAGAATCAAATTATATGTAAGGCCATCTGGGGCTTCAGAACTAATTTCAGCTTTTATAAAAAGTTTCACAGTGTCACTTGAATTTATTACAGCTTTGCAACTTCAGCTCCCAAAGCAAGACTATTTTTGGGCTGGCTGTGATAATTTAAATCACCTCCTGGAGCTTCTAATGACTAACTTGTGTTTATGGTGAAACCTCCCATTTATCCAAACCCTGGAAGCACAATCTATTTGATAACTCTTAAATGTACGATGCTTTTACATTGGTGCCTAGTACATCAAAGCCTAAAGTCAGTTGGGACCTTCAGGTCTTTCTGTAATGAGGAGAATATGCAGATTTTGCTGTGCAAATGAGACTAGACAGTACAGTTCAGATACCTTCCATGTGCTGGCTGAAGGACCAGCTGCTGAGTAAAGCAGATAGAAGCAGATCATTTTTAGCTGGGTTGGTGTTGCCATCAACAAATTCTTTCTCGGGTGGGTTGGGTAAGAATCTGGGTGGAATGTGTCATCAAGGTGCCCTCTCCTAGATGCACCAGCTGAACATAAGTGCTTTCAGACTGTACCATGAGCCAGTGGGCTCTGGGTAAAGCAGGAGACTTGTTTCCAAAATGACACAGTTAGAAGTTCTTAATATTTTGTTGAAGCTGCTGCACAAGCATCCCTCTGAAATAAGACCATTTCCCTGGAGCTTCCTTTTCTCCTCCCTGTTGTAGGTTTGGGGAGAGGAGCTGGAAGGGCTCATCCTAGGCTTGTTTGAGCCTAAGGATTTGCCTCCATTTTTCTTACTCCTTTTGGTGAAAGGCTGTACTGTCTGTTTGATTCTGTGCTTTGCTGAGATGGGGGCCAGATAAACAGCCACAAACATACGTGGTGCTATGTGGGCATTTGAGATTTCTAAGGCACCTGCTAATGAGTTGTAGGTCATTTCATGTCAGATTGGCTAAGTTTCCATCAGGCTGTTTCTTTGTTGCGGCAATGCATATGGACTGTGTATGTTTGGGGATCCCGATTACCTATCTCAGATGGAGAGGGCTTTCCTCTGGTTTGCTGCCTCCTCTCTTGCCACAAGAAAAAAATAATCACCTGATTCTGGTGAGCTGTAACCTCCAGATGGAATGAGATGTTTTGCTGTTATTTATATAGACTTTCCAGATATATACAGAGGTTAGAGAGGGGCGTGGGTATGAGATTGTATTTCGAGCTTTCCCTTCTCCTTGTTTTTGATGCTGCTGTTGGAATTCACCCTTTTTCTGGGAGTTAGTGTGAAGGAATTGCTGTCACCCAGGGAAGAATCTGCTTTCCTCAAGGCCTTAGCTCTCCAGGTTAGGAGTTTGCCTGACTTCTACTGGCAGTAGTTTGTTCGTGAGCTTGCATTACTCAAATCTTCTGGGGTAGGTCCGAAGGGAACAATTCGGGGCAGTGGAAATCTCAACTCAGAAATGCTGGGATAGAGAGGGGAAGGAAAGAACAGAGTTAGCAATACAGTTAACTTTTTCCCCCCTCACCCCCCTCCTTTTTTTCTCCGTTTCCTCACCTGCCCAGCTGTGTAGTAGGTTAGCAGTACGTGTCTGTTCTTATTCTTATGAAAGTAGACTTTGTTCTCTGAAGACTGCTAATCATGCCCCATGGGGGTGTAATCAGTTATAAGGTATTTAATACAGTGCAGGCGGGAACAGGCCGCCTGGCCGGGCTGGCAGATTGCAACACTACAATTATAAAGGGCCCCTTTCCCCCACTCACCCGCCCACCGGTGGCAGGATGCGGGTTGTACCTTGAAACAGTATTAAGCCTATGAAAAATAAAGATGCAGTGGGGGAAGGGAGAGCAGAGACTGAAGAGGCAGCTGCTGTTCTGGGAAACAGGCAGACCTACGTTCTGTGAGAGCTGCAGTCATTTCAGGTTGCACTGTTGAGACTTGTGGATGTTTGGGGTTTGAGTCCTGTCACCGTCAAAGTGGATTACACAGAGATGGCCCTTGGCAGCCTGTGGAGCAGCAGGGCTTCCGTCCTCCCTGAAATAGGTTTTCTTGTGGTGGCTGGGGTTGGAGAGGTATGGAGTGGTTAGAAGTGGAGGAGCCCTTTCTCCTGCATGCAGTGATTTAGACACCTAATCTGTTTGGTGCTTTTGTAAATCCTGCCAGGCTTCTATTTATATCTTTGGATATAAATCTATTGGTAAATCTGGCCTTTCATGCTGCTTTCTTCTGAGTACTGGAGGAGCTTAACCTTACTGCCTTAGAAGGGAGTAGGTGGCTTGAGGCCTTGCATTTTAATGGGTTTGGGAAACTTTACTGGACCTCATCTGGTCTGTTCTTGTTGCCTAATACCAGACCCTTGGTGAGGGCCATGAAATACACATGGGGTGTGGAGAAGCCTTATAAACCATCCCTGCTCCAGCAGCCTGTCATGTTCCTGTCATTTTTGCCTCATGAAATCCTGCTCCTTTAGGACATCCAGAAGTTTGGAACCTGCTCTGTGAAGCACAGCAGATAGAAGCTCTTTTTTTTTGGCAGCCTTTTGAATATTGGTGTAGATTCAAGTGGGATATATTCTTGCTACAGCACTTGTGACAGCATTGGCTTTCCTGCTTGATGCTGAAAGAACACTGGCTATTAAGTCTCACAGTTGGCGTTTAGAACTGGGCAGTGAGGTTTTAGGAGTGGGTTGATATTTAGTTGTATTACACAGAGTGTGTGCAGATGCAGAACGTGGAGGGTTCACAATAAAGCTTTCCTTTTGAGGTCTTGAGAATGCTGCTGCTGACCACCTCCTGATGCGTCCTCATCAGCTTACGTTCAGAGAAACTGCATGTTTGGGCATTGTGAGTTCTCTGGAAAGCTTTGGGATTTGCAGGGGGCCACATGAAGGAGGAGTATTGTTTTCCTTCTGACTAGACCATAGAGTCTGTGACTGTAGAAGAGTGAGGTTCTGAGATGAGAGGTTACCTGATGTCTGTCGTTTTCGTACATCAAGTCTCTATTCTGTTGATCACATAAGAGACCAGGTATAAGTGCTATAAGGGAGAATAATGTACAACAGAGATCAGATCTGTGTCTGTGCACAGTGTTTACAAAAGGATTTAGGGTAATAAGGAAGTGCCTGCATCTCAGAGAAGCTGCTTGACTTAAGGTAGAGTGGTTTTCTGGGGATGGAAAAAGGCCTGGATCCTTCTAAGCATCCCTAATGCCTGAAGTCCACTTCTTACTCTATTCTGCGCCCTCAGCTCAACAAGTCGCAGTGTTATCTTTGCTCCTTGTCCTATAGGAAGAGTCAGGGAAATTCCCTTCCCAGGCTACTGCACAGAGCTTTTCCTGTCCTGGACTCTGGACAGGAACTTGGTGGCAGCTCTTCTTCTGCCCATGTCTTGCATGCCCAGTTGATAACTTTCCTGCGTTGTTCTGTTTCTCTCTCCCCATGGCTCAAGAAGTTGCCTGGAGAAATCAGGGAGTCTCCCACATATGAATTTGAGGCTGAAGCTGTTGTTGGGGTCCTGGCAGGGCTATCATGTGTGGAGAGCGTGGCGGGTGTCAGTGTGTTGGGTGTGTGGGCTTGCTGCTTGTTTTCCTTCCCTGCCTGGTGAGGAATGCAATGTGTTTGCCTTCCTTGGCCTGTGGTTGCAGCTACATTCCTGCACTGGGAGTCAGCAGAGCGGCGGGCGGCGTGCTGTTCATGCCCTCTAGCTACATGCTTTCAGCTCCACATCAAAGGTGTGTTTAGTGTGTGGCTTGTGCCATTCTTGGCCACACCTGGTGGCCTGCAGGCATGCAGGAGGCGGGGTCTGGCTTCGTTTGCAGATGGCATTCAGGGTTCAGACTTCTTGCTTGTGGAAAGGCTGGAGCTGAGTCCATGCTAAACAACCCCAGGAATGCAGCGGGAGAGCTAAGCGGCACAGTCACTCCAGGGGCATGTCCTAGCAGCAATGTTTCCTTTATAGCTGCAGCAAAATAAGTCACGCCTGTTTCTCCAAAGGAACTGGCTGTTTGCTTGGGTGTGTTGTAGGGTTTAATTTACACCGATAAGGCCAATTAAGGTTGGCTCATCCCCCCTGCAGCCTCTGTGCTCTTGGCAATCAGTAGATGATTGAGTGGCTCATGCCATCAAGGTCTGCTCCGTCCAAACTGTGCATGAGATGTCTGCTTGGAGATGGAATGGCTTTGGGATTTAACCTGAACAGGAGTGCTTCCCCCAGTTGGTGCGTAAATGTTCTTACATGTATATGGGGCAGCTGAATTGCTTCAGTATCTTCTGGAAAAGCTTCATTTTCTGGCTGGTGCCTCAAGAGATGAGGATGGAAAGCTTGGTGAAGGATGGCAGATCAGGATGCAGTTCGTTATTTTGGGATCCTTGACATGATGTCTGTGAGAAAGTGTCAGTAGTTTCCTATGCCCTTGTCATGCAAGCCATCCTTGTCCTCTTTATGTAAGCCTGACACAAGGAAACGTGATCACTTTTGGCAGTGTCTGTATGGGCAGACCACAGGCAAGGCTTGTGGAACGAATAGTAGGGCATGTTCTATGTGCTGAGTAAGTCATGGGCTGTTCATGACCCAATTTGCTTTGATCTTTGGGACTTGTAGTTTCCCTTCTGGCAGTTTATAGTAGCCTGAAATTCTGTGAGCTGCCAGTCATTTCCATATTAAAGTTAGTCTTTTGCAGAAGGCCTCCTCCCTATTGCCATCCTTACCCAGTAGCAGGCATGAAAGAATTGGTGTTCAGAAGTGCTCTGGCTTTATAGCACGGTTTTTGCTTTTAAGCTGTTGCCGCAGTCTCTGAGTCAGTTGCTGCAGAGCTCCTTTTACCAGACTGGCTCATGCCACCCTCTGTCTTGCAGGACATCATTACTTTTCAAAGCAGGATGTCAGTGATAGGTGATTAGGGCAATATTACTTGTTGCGGAAGATTCTTGCCATTGCGAAGTGGTTAGAAATTATTCACATTGGGTTCTCTTCTCTCTTGATTACATGTAAACCCTGCATTTTATTTGAAACTAGTTGCCACTGTCTCCATACCTGACTTTAGAGCTTGGGTGTTGACAAGAAAGTGTGTTTCCTGAATCTTCGTTTGCCTTCCTCTGTTCTGCAGTGCCACACTGGACAGTACACCCTGTGGTAGCATGAAGTGTAGCAAAATACAAGAAAGTCTTAAAGTGGGTTATGTGGAATATTATGATAGAACATTTAAGTGTGTATAACAATTGGGCATTTCAACTTTGTCATGCAATACAGGGGGTCTTGTTCAGGATTAAATACTGCTTCTGGTGTCCCTTCCTAATTGCCAGGAAAGGGAGTAAGGAAACTGGAATGAAATGGATGTGACATTAGCTGAGGAGGAAGGAGGGCTGATTCTTGGCCTTTTATTTCCTGTCAGTGAGTTTTAATATATTGCGGAGAGAAGGTGACTAGTTTCTTGGTTTGGCTTCCCTGCTGGCCTTCTGGAATCCAGATCTGAGCGCTTCTGTGTCTGCTCCCTAAGGCCTCTGCCAGGGAGATGTGCTCCTCAGGCTAGAGCAGTAACCCGCACCAAGTAGCTACATCTCCCCCTGGTGGGACCCGGAGCAGAAAGCAGGGCTTCGGCTGGACAATAAAACTGGAATTGGTCTGATCCCGGGGCATCTTGAACCGGCAGCACATGCGGTGTTTCTCCAGTTGAGACATTCCTTAGTCCAGAGTCACTGACTCTGTGGAGCTGAGCTCATGCAGCTGCATGAAGCTGAAGGCATAGTGAACAGCTTGCTGAGCAAACACCTTATCTTTGCAACATCTGCCTGCTGCACACTGGCATTCGTCCATGGTCTTTGCCGTTAGATGAGTGGTGTGCTGCTAGGTCTTTGAGAGGTTTAGTCTGACACTTGACCATAAAAAAAAGTAGCTGAACACAATGGCTTGCTTTCTTTAGGATACCTGGGGCTGATTATTCTCTGCTCTCAGTCGGAGCCCCTTTGAGGATAGGTGACTTCACTTGCAGCTTGGGTATCTCATTCCCAGCTTGCTGTCTCAGGACCTGCACAGGGCTTCCTTACGAGGGTTTCTACAGGGAGAAGCCCCATGGAGGTTAAGAGCTTGTCTTTGCTGCTGAAAAAGGAGATGTTTTTCCTTAACCTCTGAATAATTAATAGGCTTATGCTATCCCAAAGGATAATGGTGGTAAAGACCAAGCATTTCAATTTTACAAGAGCATTGCTGGGCAGGGAATGTAGTGCTAGTCTGGACAAGCTGACCTTGTGGTAAAACTGAAGTGCTGGGCCTTCACTGCAATTTCCCCTTGAGACAATTTATGCTCATGATTAGCTCCAGCTGAAGAACAACACCGGTGACAGATGTGGAAGGACATACCTGATGAGAGCACTGACTGCTGCAGGAAGGGGTTGTGTCTGAGGGAAGAGCTGAAGCAGCCCTGCTTGGTCTTAGGTGGGGCATCTGTGGTTATCTCCTTCCAAGGGAGGAAGGTGAACCTAGGATGTACAATACAGCATATGAGAGAGACAAGCAGTGCCGCCTGTGTCTGCTGATGACAGGCAGCCTCCTCGTGTACAGCCTGTAGGGTATGGGCTGGAGGTGTATGTCCCCTCAGCTGTGGTTAGGATCCTGCTGCTAAAAAATCTGACTGGAGCCCAGGTGAAAGGGGAGGGAAGAGCCATAGCCAGCTGTGTGCTTTATAGAGGTCACCAGTGAAAGGTGGGTGGGTGGATCTGTTTGTTTTTCCTAAACTGGATTAAACCGTGTTGTATTCCTGTGACTGAATTCTCAGAATAAAATCAGCAGTTCAGTGGTGCTGGAGACGAAGAGAATCATTAAAGAAAATCTTTAGCACCACCATCACCACACCACACCCCCCCACAACAAACCAACAAAACCTGAATGAGGCAAACTGAGGCAGTTTAACTACAGGGCCCCACCACAGAAAAGAGAGAAGATGTTCCAGGGTTACATTCTGTTTCAGGAGCCATGCTGCTCTGTTGTTTCCAGAGTTGAGACAAGTTTTGTGCTTGTTTGTGCCCTTGGCTCAGGCTCTGAATGTGCTAGGCCCAAAGCATGTTATCAAAAGCTGTCTCCTTTCTTTGTTCTGCCTCTGTGGCCTGTTGACACGACTGCTGCCGGGGTGTGTGTGTGTGCTCTACCAGTCCATGTCATGCCTGGGTGCAGAGGCTCAGTGGGAGCTGATGGGGAATACTTGATGCGGTCTCCAGGGTAGGTGGTGGCTGTCACTTCGGTGAAGTGGGAGGCATCTGTGCCTGGTAAGAATCCTTCTTTGCAAGGAGTCAGTAAAAACATCATTCGTAACCTTTGGGTAGGGAAAGTGTCAGGATATAATAAGCTTTGGGAAAAAGCTGTGAACCCCTTTCTCTTTTCTCCCTTTGGGTGGATAGGTGTATTCCTCTAATACCACTGTTTCTCTCACTGCTGCGCTGCTTTTCCCTGCCAGCTTATTATGAGCTATTGCTCATTGTAGGTGAGGCAAACATCAGGCAGCTTTGTTGAAGAATGACCCTCACGCAGTGCTGGAGCCTGTAATTTTACTGAATTATACTGACTGCTGTCTGTATGCAGTGCAGTGGAGATCATAAAATATTTCTGCGCTAGTCCTTCATTGATGAATAGCACAGAAGATGTCTCAAGTTTCCATGGCAATGCTTCTGAATGTGCTTCTGTCACCAAAGAAAGAGGGACTTCCAGTTGATTAAGATTTGAGGGTTTTGTCTGAAAAAGGGAACAGTGGTGAGACTGCATGTTAGTTGTTTGCCTGCCTTAGGGTAGTGCCTCTGACTGATACGTAATCTGGAAAAAGAGGAAGCTGACATTTGGCTAATGGCAGAGATGGACTGTGTTGTGCAAACTACAGCTGGACTCCTGGACATGCTTAACTGTTCGGCTACAGATGCAGCTGCACAATCACCCAACAGTTAAGCCTGTACCATTCTCTGCCTCTCACATCTGACCATCTGCTAGGGAAAAACTAATTAAACCAAAACAATTCTTGCTGGGATTAAACCCCAGCAGCAGAGAAAATTGAGTATAGTACAAATATTGTTCTCCTACTACTGGATCAGGGTTGCTGTTTCATTTGTAACAAAGAATTGCAGGCTATTCAACTCAATTGCTGTCAGGTAGGTGTTTAGCTCATGCACATTTTCCTTCTCTTTTCTATCCCAGCTCACTCTTGGTTTAGGTGCAAGAAATAAGGCCGTCTTGCTGAGTTTTCGTGCAGTTCCTTTCTTGTGACAGCTGAGGCTGTTTTTCTTTAACATGGAATTTCATGCAATAACAGTTCACAAAGCTTTTTTTTTTTTTCCTACTAGTGCCTCAATTTCTTTACTTACAGAATATGAAATGTTCCTGCTTTTCTTACTGCATGTGTTTATGGTGAACATGAATTCTAGAGTTGGTGTGGGACCACATAACCTTATAATTGCCAGAAGCTACCAGCGTGAATCTGCGACTCAAGACCAAACAGTTTATTGTGAAAATGTGCCCGCAGCTTTTTGAGAGTTGAAATTTACATCTCATAAACCAGAAAATGTGTAAGTGTGGTTCCCTTAGCAACTGAACTCTTGTGTGTACCTACAGGCCATGTTGCCATGAGATCAGGGCTTCAATCTAGCTCTTTCCAAAATAATAAATCAAACAGACTTACAACTCTGGTTGATTTCATAGTTCCTTCGGCAGAAGTGACAGCTCACTGTGTTTGTTGTTCAGAGCTGTGGCAAAATTTAGTTTCTGAAGGCCAGTGAGGAATTTAGTTCTCTGCAGCAGGCTCTCAGAGGATTCTTGCTATTTTCTTTCCATGCTGAGCATGGAAAACTTGTACTGAAGAGGAAGTTAACTCTGTATATGGTGGGGTGTATGTGAGGAGGTTGCAGTGAGCTTGAAGAGTACTAAAATAATGGAGATAAATTAAGCCTTGATAGTTAGGAGGAGCGGTTCAGATGTGTTTTGGGAGAGAAACATGAAAAAAAACCAAGCATAATTTTGGAATTGCTGGAATTCAGTTTTGACAAATACGTTTCGAAGGGAAATGGTGTGGGAACTGAGGAGGTGAGAGGTGATTTTAGAGTGTGAATTTGTAGCATGTTAAGTCTGTGACCTCAGACTTGTTTTGTGTATGTGCTTAACCTGCAGTCAGCAAGAGAACTTCACATTTTGGTGGAAGAGGGACAGTAGTAAGACCATGCCTCGGGGCAGTTAGATAACATGCTCTAACTCCACACTCCACTTGTCTCAGATAAGCTGTTGGTGAGCCATACCCTTAGGAATGAGCAAATGGGAAACATTGCCTTTCCAGTGTCCAAACTGCTCCAGGTATGTTGGACATCAGCAAGCAAAAGCTGTGTGGGTGTATGGAAAGCAGGATAAGGTGCAAGGATATGTGATCACCCTTCCCCTTTTGCTTGGGGAGAGTGGAGAAAATGTTATGCTGGTCTGAGCATTATGATGATGTTCAGTTGGCACAAGGTTCAAATGTCAATACCTTTAATACCTTAATATGCATTGTATAGTGCAGTTAGCTTACACTGATTCTGAGAGAGATGTCATACTGGGTATTCTGGAAGGAAAGAACTAAACGAAGACAAAACCCAGCAAAACCCTTTTTGGAAGCAGACAAGGGAAAAAAAGGGTTAACTTCAATATTGGTAAGGATTTTGCCATTGCAGTGAAGTTGATTTAACTTAATCAGATTAGAAACAGCTGTGATTATATTAGTGCAGCATTCTTGTATTGGCATCCTTAATTTAGTTTGTGTCTTGTATTTATCTATTTAACTTAAGTTGATTCAATGTAAAGTGCTCTTAAACTGAATTAAGAACATTTACCCAGGAGCATTATACTGCTTTACATTATTTTCTAAGTCAATTTAATTTAGTACCATGTATATGTAGACAAGACCTTGGGGAAAAATCTGATCCTTTTTATTACTTGCTGAACAGCATGTCATGTTTGGCAGCAGCCATGTGATTGTGGAATGAAAGAGCCTGTTGTGGTACGTGTTGGTGGAGGATGGGTGAACTGATCATTGCAAGCCTTTGTACAGCTTGGTCCTTCATAGCCATAGTGCTTGATTAAAGTAGATTGCTCCTCCTTCTAAATTAGGCTTTTTCTTGTCTAGAACAGATGCAAGACTCCTGATAGGGTATTTTAAACTTCCTCCTCAGCCTGCCAGTAAAAGAGCCTTCAGACTTTGTTAGCACGCTGTGTATGCAGCAAAAGCAACATCTCAAAACTTTCACAATGTTCAATGTTTCCAAAGGTTCTGCTGGCTGAGCAGGGTTGAGCTGCACTTTTCTGCAGCTAGGTAGAGCTTTAAAGAAATTCCATCCAATTTTGTGGCTGTTTCCCAGTCGCTGTCTCCCCCTGTATGTGTTTCAGTATGAATAGTGACTCGCATACATACAAAACCCATGGCCAAGGAAGAAGTTACTACAAGTACTGCAGATGTCACTTCTCTTGTTGAAAAGGATAAATCTCTAGTCAATACATCTTGTGTTTTCCTCTCGCTGGTGAAGGCTCTGGGAACAAAACTGGCATGTGAATTACTCCCCAAGTGTGGTCGCACTGATAGCATTTCAGAATAAAGCTGGTTGCTGTAAACAGCCATTTCATTTATTGAAATTTGCTTTTGCCAGCACCTGCAAGCATCAGGGCTGGACTTAATTCCTCTTCAACACTGCAGATGCACTATAGGCTGGGTCACTGCAACAACTTGTCCATCTGTCTTCTGTAAATAGTGTAAATAATGCGCTCTGCTCCGTTTTCCGGCTGTGTAGATACTACATAGTGTGTTAGCCATCTGCACATTGCTGTGACTCAGACAGACGGGGTGTTTTGGAGAGTGTATTGAGGCAAGTACATAGGTTACAGCAATGAAGCATTCTCTAGCATTGCTATATTCTCTGCTAACAGGGATGGCTCGGTGACATTCAATCCCTGGCACTGAGGAGCTGGAGACTGCAGTTTTCTGGGACTTCTGAAACCAACGGCTGAAACGAGGGCTGCTGATATTAGTTGCTAGGGTTGTATGAGACTTAGGGAATACTTACAGTTATGAGTCCACTTCTCATTGGTCAAAGAATTTAAGCTGTTTCTGCCTTGTCCTAATTAAATGCATTCTGATTTTGTGCTCTAGGAAGGTAATGTATGTTTTCTACCCCCTCTTTTATTTCCCCTTCTGCACAGCACAAGAGCTGACAGAGGTCTGGGGATTGCTACGTATTGATTTTCCATAGAAATCTCCGTCCTTCACTTCTCTTAAAATGTTTGCTTGCTGTAGCTGTTCCCTAGCTTGTGTTTGAGGCAAATTTCCTTTATGTTACTTAGCAGCTTTTTGCCAGATACGTATTGTTAGAGTATCAAGAATTTGAGGCTCCAGACAGTTACTTTTAGGAACTGTTTAGAACTCCGTTAAATCTCCATGAGCTGTTTTCTAATAGCCTGCCATACATCCCTTTCAATATCTGAGGAACATACTTCAAAAGTCTTCCCATGGGAGATCTTACAAAAATACAGGTAAGAAGACAGAGTGGGGAGGGACAGGTAACACATGGTGCAAAGATGAAGAGGCTCTGGAAGTTTGTAGCCTAAGCCATCTTGTGACAGTTGAAAGGATCACTGAACAGGCTTCTGGTGTGTCACCGTTTCTGGATGAGGAGTTGTCATTAGCCCCCAGTGTAGCTGTCATTTCTAATGGTAACTTGGCAAATGACCTTCTGCTGCACTAGTTCTTGTGCAGTTACAGATGTAGCTATTAAAGGTGGTTCTATGCTTTACTGCATTAGAAAGCTAGCGCTCATTTCCTGGTCGAAATCTCCCCTGGGTATTTTTATTCTCCATTAACATTCCTTCTGGGAATTGGATTCGGGTCCTTTGCTTCCTGCCCTGTTCCTGTTCAGATGTCAATCAGCTGTTGCCTTCTATTCCAGTTACATGTTAGCAATGTTAGTATTTCTTGGGCAGCGCTGCTCTGTCCTGGCTTTTATAAAAGGGCTAGAGAAGCTAAGCTACTGTTAATGCAGCAAAGAGTATAGATAATAAAATGGGTACTGAAGGATATGGAGTGCAACTGAGTTAGGGAGATGGGATCTTTGTATTGTGGAGGAGGGAGCAGGACTGTAAGCAAAATACAATTCTGATTATTTTTGAGAGATTACTGCAGGGTGCAATAGGTAGGAAAGACAGCGGGATATATCCGGAGTATTTGCATTCGACAAGAACTATGTAAGACTGTAGAGTCTAGGTATTTAATTTTCTTTGGAAATATGTTAAGTAGGGCTTGTTGCATGGACTGCTGTTCAGCAGGTAGCCTGATCCCTTTTTCTTGATAGCTCTGGGAATTGTTCCTATGGAGGGAACAGAGGTTTCTGTCTAATAGTCAAGGTTAATTGGTATGGAAAAGCAAGAATGAGTAATAATCCTCCTGAAACTCAGTTTTAATCTGAGTCACTGTAATGCTGTTAGTCAGATCTGAATTGTGAGTGTTCATGTACAAGGAGAAGTGAGATGTGTCTGCGCTAGGAGCTGTCATCCTTTTATCTTGAGCTTCAAAGTAGTCAGCAACAGAATTGATCTGAACATACTTCTATTTGAGATGCCTTCTCTGAATGAAAATATGTCTCTCATTAAATGTTAAAGTGTCCTTTAATAACCTTGCAGTTCATTTCCATTGTACTTGGCACCAGCAGTCTACAGGTGCTACCTTTAACTTCACACAGCGTTGTTTGTCTGTCCTGGACGAGACCTCTTGATGCATTTATTGCATCATCCATCTTGCTGATTAGGTTTGATCAGGTTTACAGCTTCTCCCTTAGCCTGGCTTGAGACGTATGGCTGCTGAGATTGCCTCTGGTTCATAAGTGCAGGAAGGCAACTGGACAAGCTTCTCTTGCTTTTGCTTCACATGATGCTAGTGGAAAGATGTTGTTGCCCCCTAAAGCGGGATGTGCCAACGTCCTGTGTTGGGTATGCATTCAGAGTACAGGTTGGCCAACGCAGAGTGAAAATTCTGGGTTAGCTGTGGTGATCAAATACGTGGCACAGGCCAGTAGCAGCATTTTATTTACATGTGGGTATTGCATTTGGAGTTTTTTGGAGTACACTAATAGCCAGTTAATCTTTCTGTAGTGTTGCATTAGAAACAGGTATAGCTGTGATTGTGTTATGGGGTGTATTTTATCTGTCATACAAATTTATCTTTCGAAATAAAAGCAAGATTACAGAAATGCTGCTTTTAAGAAGAAAAGGCTGGAAAGATGACGCAGTGCCTGAAATAAACATTCTCTGCAACATAGTCACCATGTATCTGTTGAGGGAGACTGCTGACCCTGAACGCTGGTAAGCGGGCTGTTTTATAAGGTCAGAAAAGGCAATGCAGGGAAGGGTGGTGATGAGGAAAACTCTGCAAGTCCTCTGCCTCTTTGCAGGGAATGTTCAGCTTCTGTAACAGCAAGCAGGCAGAAACCTGGTTTTAAGTGTGCATCTTAGAACCAAAGCTAAGTATTAGCTACCTCAAGACTCAAGGGACTTGCTGAGTGTCAGGAGGACAGTAGGTGTCTACAGGTGTTCCTTTTTCTTCTTCAGTGCTTTCCCTTTTCGTTCAGAGGGTGTCTTTTTGACCTTTTTCATACGCTGTGGACCTCTTTCTTGTAAGTTGAGACAAAGTGATGCTAACAAGTTGTGTTGGGATTTTGCATGCATGCCAAGTGGCTGTTAGTTCTGTGGGCCTTGTGCAGAATAGTCTTAAGCAATTCTGTGCTAGACAGCATCTGTTCCTAGTGTGTGGTAAAGGTTTTGCTTGCTTGTATCACATAGAGAACACAGCTACTCTCAAGTGAATTTTACACTGGGGGATGCTTTCTGGTAAAAAAAGCCAGCATCAGGTTTGGGTACTCCCTGTGCAGGTGCACTCAGTGACTGTCACTGCACTCCCTCACTGTGAAGAGGTTGTGAGTGTTTTGTATTTGTGAGGGGGTAGAGGAATCCACGGCTTTTTGCATTGACAAAGCAAATTGCTGGGTTTCCACCGCAGTCTTATATGACCCTTTGTGTGTTCATGTCTGTCTGCCTGGAAGATGTGACTGTTGCTGATGCTGATCACTGTGAGTCCAAGCCTTGTAGCCCTCAGTGAGCCATTCCAGTGAAGCTGTAACTGAGCTTAGAAACTGAAAACTGAGACTGGAACTACAGTGGGTAGTAGCTAGAAGAAAATAGAATTGGACCTATTGCAGACTGTAGCCTGCTAGGAAGAGGACTGTAAATGTTAAGGAACATTACTGATGAGAGATGGAAAAGGCAGATAAAGGGAACCAGGAGGTTAAGTTTCTTCTTGTATTACATTGCCAATTAGGATAGCTGAAGAGCTACTGCCTGATGTAGCTTCAGGCTAAAGCTGAGTTTCTCCAGGGTGTTCAGAATGTGGACTTGACTGCAAGCTCCTTCAGAGAGAGGCTTGTGAATAGTGTGATGAGCGGCATTCGTGCCTCCTTCTGTTTGTGGATATTACCTATATCCATTTCTGCTTTGGAGCACAAATTTGTTCTGAAGAGAGTGTCTGCTCCGCTCTGAACAGAGGTGTGGTGAATTGAGCCACCTTGGGA
>JBCJKH010056020.1:12505-28641 GCA_039877255.1 Loriculus beryllinus | reverse complement strand
GGGGTGTGTTGAATTGAGCCACCTTGGGATTATCTGTATGGTAGCAAAGGATGTTCCGGTAAGCGAGGAGGGCTTAACTGTGCTGTTCGGTGCAGGGAAGTCTGCAGAACAAAGCTAGGTGATTGTGGCAGGGTGGTTGCATCAGAATGACAGAGGCTGGACTCCTCCTGGTGGTGTACCGGAATGCAGGTGGGAAGCAGTGACTCCAGCCATCTAGAAAAAACAGCTTCCTTTCAGAGGTTAGTTACTGGTCTGCACAGGCATCCTGCTTAGTGGAGAGATGGTTAAAGACCTTCCTTTTCTGGGACATGGTGAAGACGAGCTTAATTCACAGAAGGGTCCTGGCACTAGAAAGTAGCCTGATGGTGCAGCAGTTTGCTGTCAGCTTCTGCCCTGGCACCTGGCTGTGGGTTGCTTGATGCATGCCTGGCAGTTTCCATGTGTTGTGCTGATAGGTGACTGACATCAAGTTTCCTTTCTCATGTTTCAGGAGCTGTTGGCCAGATGCTGCTGGATGCTGACAGGGGAAAGCTGATTCAGAAACAAGTGGCCAGAAATGTTTGGACGCATCGTCACTTTGGATCTGTAAGTCCTTGTTTGAGGGAAAGTTGTCTGGAGGCACTGTGAGTATTTAAGTGTCTCTGGAAATGCTCAGATTATGAGGGTAGGTTTTGAATCCCAGTATCTTTTCCAGGTAGGTGGGACTGAGATGGAGGGTAGCATAGTTGCTGGCTCTGGGGTAGGAAGCAGGACAGTCCTGTTTGGGCCTGAGGAAACTATGTGCTAAGAGACAGGGAGGCCCTTGGCATGTTTGTTCTGAGCCCCACTGCAATGGGAACATGTGTGGACCCATGGGTGCAGCTGTTCCTGGAAGCCTCTGCTTGTCTGCCAGCCGATGTTGCTGATGCTGAGCCAGTTCCTGCTGGGAGCTGGTGGAAAAGCAGATTCAAACTATGCTAGCCTGGTCCTCCCTGGAGGTCTGTGTTCTCCCTCTCTTTGCTTTCTTCCCCTGTTGTGCTGTTGTGAAGCTGTTTTTATTCCTGTGCTAGTCGAGACCCGACTATAGCATTGTAGTAAGGAAAAGGGCCAGACAGCTTGTTGGGGCAGGGCCAGCGCTAGGGCACCTATTTAGTTTGTTTTGGCAGAGCTTGAGTTTGCGTGGTCCTGTTTGCTTGCCTGTTCTATTCAGCTTCAATCTGGTTTTCCCTGTGTGTGTACAACTGCTGCACACCCTGTGCCCTCCCAGGGCTTGGTGCCATTGACAAGAGGGAAAGCAGCACAGCAGCAGAAGCTCATCAGGGAAGAAAGGAAGGCTCCACTGCAGGCTAGTGGCAACGTGATGGCCACAGAGCTATGCTCTTACAGCTGGCTCCCAGATCAACCCAGTCCTCTTCTTGTAGTGATGGGTGCCTGTCATAGTTTAACCCCAGCCAGCAACTAAGCATGACACAGCTGCTCACTCCCCACTATACAAAACAAGTGATGCATAATGCAGTTGCTCACCACCCACTGACCAATGCCTAGCCAGTTCTGAGCAGTGGTCCTTAGCCAGCTTTCCCCTTAGTTTATATACTAAGCGTTACATCATGGTATGGAATATCCCTTTGGCCAACTGGGGTCAGCTGTCTTAGTTGGGTCCCCTCCCAACTTCTTGTGCCTCACAGCCTACTCAATGTTGGGGTGGTGTGAGAAGCTGCAAAGTCCCTGACCAGGGAAAGTGGTACTTGGCAACAACTAAAAAGTTGGTGTGTTACTGATGTTATTCTCATCCTAAATCCAAAATATAGCTACTAAGAAGAAAATTAACTCTATCCCAGTCAAAACCAGGACAGTACCCTGGGCTTTAAAACAGAGAGGAATGTTGTTTCTGAACTTGTGTTATATATCCCTGGTTGGCTGGACATTTATTTTAGAGAGGCTTGTTAGCAGCGAGGTAGAACATGGCATACTACTTTCTGAAAGTCAGAGTAGCTTGCCTTCCTCTCTAGTGAAGGTGTGGGTTATCGCAGCTGTAGGCACAAGGACATAATGTTTTGGCTCAAACAAGAGCCTGATAATTGCCAGCTCATTTGTAGGTGAGAAACACTGACTTAAAAGAATGTGTGAGGTAATTGTTAGCACTACCAAACTTCTGTGCTGAAGGCTTCAGAGTTTGTATCCTTGCACAGTTAGCAAGGAAGAAGTAGCTGGGAGGGTCCTATTTCATGGGAAGTTTGTTTGAGCCTTACTGGAGCCAAGGTTTCCTTGAAGCTATTGCTTCACTAATTTTGGGTTTGTGTGGTCCCAGTTGCCCAAGTGCCTTGGACATGTCCCTGCCAGGTGCTTTTCCAGCTCTTGCTGAGCTATGTGCCTCAACTGCCCTAAGCTGATTTCATTTGCTTTCAGAAGGTCTGATGCAGGTACCTGAAGTGACATGGTCATACAGTTGTTCTTGGTTATACACATTCCCTATTTCTAACATATTTATGGGGTGAGATTTCAAACCAGCTGCTTTACTGTATGCTAAACTATTTGTTTCTCTTCTTCAGGGCATCTGAGTGAGTGTCCCTGCTTCATGAGGCTTTGAATTTGAGGCCAGGCTGGTAAGTGCTCAGGTGCTCATAGGCTACAGATGTGATTGTGATTTCAGCTTGGGATATCTCTATGTGCATCTACTGTCCTTAGCCTGGAAGGAACTGACAGAAGAGTCCCCTAGATCTCCTATTTGATGGTGTTGACAAACCTGCTCTGCTCAGAATTTCAGCATTCCTAACAAGTGAGACTCATCTGTTTTGCTTGGGGATGCAATAGAATGTGCATTCAGTATGCTGAATGTGATTTTTCTGAGGTATTAGAGATCTCTTCACCTACGTGAGTCTTTTTAGGAGATGGGACCTTGAGGGAATGACTTCCAGCATTCTGGTGGTGCAGAAATGTACGTGTTAGTGCTAGGAAGTTGTTCATGACTCTGGAAAGGTGTGACAATCTTCTGTGAGCTTCTGTTTTTAGCAGAGTGGAGGCCAGCTTGCAAAGTGTAAGTGTAAAGCCTGCTGTGGCTTGGAGCCACGTTATGCTTGGTGCAAACACCTCACATGTGACAGTCCTCCCAGAGGACTCCATCTAAGTGTCAAGAAGATGCAGATAGGCAAGAGGGGTAAGAATTAGAGAGAATTCTTGGGGTTCCATTGAGACACATGTTACATGTAAAACTCCACTGGCCAAAACACAAAGCAAGTGAAATCTGCTAGGTCACTGGCTCAATGGTATCCATTGACTAAACTACCTTGAAGGTATGTGAATAAGAGTCAAATGGCCCTTCCTGTAGAAGCAGGGAAAGGGTGATATGAGTTTATATGAGCACTTTGAAGTGCTGCAGATCAGGTTAGGATTGCAGAAATGCTAGGCTTGATCAGTGTTAGGATCCAGCAAGTGAAAAGGGAATAGAAGCAGGTGCTTACCTCAAATGTAGGGGAACTATGCACTGTATGTTGTCACCAGGGAATATCTGGTACTGGGCTCTGCAAGGACTGCTTGGCAGCTCCAAGACTTCTTGTCTTGTGTACAATGGGGTGGTTGAAATCCTGGCTGCTCAGAGGTAAGTCTTCCTGCCCTCCACTGCAGTCCCAACATGGTGGAAAGGAATGAGATTCTTCCATGTGTGCACAATAGCTGCTTTCATTCTACCTCATTTTTTTGCTCTTGTACTGCTACAGCTCCTGCATCAGCTCGATGCCCAGCATGGCTGGGATAAAGGACTAATTTGGTCTTTCTGCTAGTGGTACTGATGCATGTTGCAAAATCTGGCTTAAGGTACCAACATCAAGGGTGTTGACATCCAGATTTGATGCCACCTATGTCTTGGGGGTGGTCTTTGTTTTTTCTGACAGTGAGCAGTTGTAATGGTATGGTACCTCCCTCTGACAAGCCTCCTGTGGTCTGCTCCATTGAGATTCCAGTGTAAGCCAAAAACTTCTGGTTTTAGGCCTTTTAATGGTTGGAGTCTCCTCCCACATAGTCCCTGCTGACAGTGACAGAACAGGATCAATAATGAGTGCTCCAGCTGTCACTGCTGCCTGTAAAGGCTTGCAGTTTCCATATTGGAAAAGGCCTTTCCTAAAGAGCCTAATCAATATGCTGCTGTGAGGTCTGTTCTCGTTTGCTATATATAATCCAGATACATACAAACTGCGTGTGTAGAGGGGGGAGAGGATGTGCCAGCCCTCTGCTATCACTGGCTGGGAGAAGGACGCAGCTACCTCTTACTTTGCTCCCTCTCCTGCAGCTGCTGCTCAAGGATTGCGGCCACATCCTTTCCTTGCTCTGTTAGCACTCTGCATGGGGACCAGCTCTGGGACTCCAGGGGAGCCAGATTCCTGCTGGGTCACTTCTAGGGTTCGATGGAGCACCTGTGACTCTCTCCTCTATGCGCTTTCTGCTGTTGGTAGGTAACCTGCTTTCGGAACCACACAGGTGGGAGGATGTCAAGCACGGCTCCATCAAAGAAGCCTTACCGCAAGGCACCCCCGCAGCATCGGGAAATCCGCCATGAGGTACCCATCATCCGGGATGACCAGGATGGAGTGATCTTGGCTGAACAGAGTCAGGTAACAGCTTGCCGGGTGGCAAAGGGCTTAACACCATTGCACCAGCAAACAGGGTTTAGTTACAACAAGGCAGGACAGCTCAAGCAGGCAGAGGGGTTTGAGGTTTGCAACCTGAACTCCTCCTCGTGGTCCCTGGAGTCCAGCAGTGAGAAGGAAGTGCCAGGGTGCAAAGCAGAGTCGAACATCAAGAGCCAGACTGTCTCGCCAGCACTTCCTCATGGTGGGAAGATGGGGCAGCAAAGTGGAAGGCGGTGCCCAACCCGCAGTCATGGGCACCACAGTAGATTTGTGAGCCGTAGCATGGAGACGGTTGTGGTGCCTGAAGATGAAAGACACCATCCCACTTGCTCTTTCAAGAGCAGAAGCCTGGAACGCTCACTTATGTTTAAAGAGCCTCCTGAAGTCCTGACACCAAGGAAGTTTCAGGTCTCCTCTACCCACCTGCCTCTCAAAGGAATCCTGAAGCAGACCAACACAGGATGCCCATGCCCTGAGAGCTTACGCAAGTCCCGGTCAGTGGAGACGCTTTCCCGTGGCCGCAGCTCGCGCAAGTACAGTGATCCTCAGCTCTGCCTCAGCCAACAGGAGATGCAGTCACTGGAGCACAGCAGCAGCAGTGCCGCTGGCTCTGTCAAGCGCAGGGAGAAGATCACGGAGGAAAAACTGCAGTTCTCCAAATTCCTGGATGAGATTACCCAGCGGGTGCTGAGTCCCATCCGCTTGTGTTCACTGCGAGAGACCAGGGGAGCAGAACAAGACCAGAACTTTACCCTTCTCCCCAGAAGATCTGTGCCAGAAGACCGAGGGGTTAAAACCAAGCGTGTAGCTGAAAGATCCCCCCGCCTGAGCAGAAGAAAAGCAGAAGTTAAATGTGAGGAGCTGGGAATGGCTTCATGCCAGAGAAAGCATTCTGAGGAGGCTGAGAGAGCTTCCAGACTAAGAAAGAAACCTGTCCTTGGGAGGAAAGACAGTAAGGGAAAACTCCTTTCTGTAGAGAGGAGGATAGTAGATCTGTGTCAGTATGAGCTGAAGCAGCTGGCAGACATGGGGCTGGGAGGGACATCCTCCAGGCAGCAGCATTCACTATCTTCTTGGAAAAGCAGTGCAGAAGGCAGAAGGGATGAAAGCAGTCCTCGTTCACAGCTACTACAGCCACACCATCTGTGCACTAAACTTGGGCAGAAGAGTGCAGTGGAGCCAAACTACTCAGAGAAGGGATCCTTCTCCACTCCAACACGTTGGAGTCAGGAAGAAGGTCCTGCTCCATCTAAAGCCTCCCCTTCCCTCAGCCTTACTCTAAACAAGGTAGGTGCCAGGGCTACTGGCTTACAGACAGGGATCTCACAAAAGCCAAAGCCCCAGCCTGGATCTCATCTAGTCTGTAATGCCACTGGGGAGAGTAAGAGCCGTTTGCCTGGTCGCTAGTACCTGCTATATATGTTTCTGTGGGGCAGAGGCAGCAGTTGTTAGATAATTTTGCATTATTTAACCAATTGCCATGTGGGGTCAGGATGTGAGAAAATGGATTTGTGCTTTACCTTTAGAAGAATACATGCCGGTGGTAAGGATCATTCTTTTAAAGTGTGCATTGATGAAGGAAGCAGCCCCATGATGTCTTAAGGCCAGGACTGGGGTGGTTTGCTTCTGTAATATTGCTAGCAGCTCAACAACCTCATCCACAACTCTCTGTGACATGGCCTCTCTGCCCAGAACTGGCTGTGACACTTAATGGACAACCTGAAGCATAGCAGCACTTTGGGTTTGTGCCAAGTTAGTACCAAGCACCAAAAATAACCTATGGGCAGCTTGGGCTTTGTGACAATGGTCACAGTCTTGGGCTTTCACAGAAAATATTTTGCCTCTGATACTAATGGAATCTCTGCCAGCCATGCTGGCAGGCAGCAGCCATCTCATGGGTTAACACAGCACAAAGGAAGTGAGAATAGCTGAGGGGAGTATCCCCATGTTCTGTAGGTCCCTGCTGCAGCAATCTCTGGAGAACTTGCCCAGAGCGTTAACTTCTTTCACAGCTTTTTCTGACCTTTGGTGTTTGTTCTGCTATCCTAGAATAGTTACAGTGGCTGGTGTCAGGTCTGTGGAAAGGAACCCTTTTCACAGCACAGTCTGGGTGGTGGAAATGGTAGCACATTTTTCAGCTCCCAAATGGTTCTCATTCTTTTTGTGGGGCTTCAAGGGTGTTGTGATTACTGTCGTGACAATTTAATCACCAGTGTATTCTGGGCTGTTAGATTCCTGCTACCCACTAACTGCAGTTGTGGAGGAAGCTGAAATACCAGCTTAGGTGGTGATATTACAAGAGATGCTGAAATTGCACCATGGGAGAGTAAAGTTGCCTAACTTGTGTGGTGGTTTCTAGTCTAGCTCTTCTACCCTGAGCCAGAACACATGGTCTGTCTTGGTATCAAACAGCTGAGCATTGTGTACAGATCCTGGAAGGGTCTGGCAACCAAGACTCTGCCCTTTATGAGCCACCAACTCCTCCTTTGAATCTCATAGCTGTTTTCTTCCCTGTGCAGGAACCCTTGACGGATGCAGAAAGGATGAAGTAAGTGTCCTGCTCCCCCTTTATGCCTGTCATACTACAACTGTGTGGGTGCTGATTCCTCACACCCTTCCCTGTACCACCTGCACAGTGAAGCCGGCTGGACCTGCAGGCTCCTCTCAGATCTTCAACCTTCTTGGGGCCATGTGGGCAAAGCTCTAGTCTGTGCCTTGCCAATCTCTGCCTTGCATATCTCTCCCTCTGGAGAGGGAGGGAACAGAGATCCTCAGTGCGGGTGCAGGCAGAAGAGTTGGTGGGTGTGAAAGAAAGTAGGAGATGGAGCCTTCAATATAAGTGGAGAGAGGACTGCCTTTTTTAACCTTTCTTGTTCGGTGTAAGCCACCAGAAGCAGCATGCAGAAGCCTGCTGCTGACTGAGGGTGAGAGCTGAGCTCTTTACTAGTGGTCATGTGGGGCACAGAAAACTGCTAGCACTGAGCTCCAAGCCATGGTGAGGAGCAGGTTTGCACTGCCAAAGAGAAGCGGGCAGTGCTCTCCTGGGAGCAGGCTCTTCTGGGTTTCTCCAAGCAACTGAGCACAGAGGAATGAAAAATAACAGGAAATCATTCTGACCACGAAGCATGTCCTGGCTGGGGAGGAATGAAGCAGTTTGTGTTAGAATGGGATTAACTGGCAGCTGTGATCACATCTGTAAATGCACCCCACCACCTCTGCTTCTGGGATTAAGGCTATATGGAGTCCTCTCTCCATCATATATAAAGGGGTGAGGGCTTTTGAACAGGTTCAGGGGAGATGAGTTTACTCTTTTTGCCTTCAACTCTTCTAACCTGGACTGTGATAAATTATTGACTGGGTTTCATTCACTAGTGAAGGACACAGGAGCTGCACAGCTCATCTGGCTGGTGGGTTTTATTCAAGCCCTGTAACCAGAGAGGGAGCTGGGAGCCATGGCTGGCCAGCTGGTACGTGCTTCTTTGTCCCTCTTCCAAGAGAGTTTGAGTCTCTCTTTCCTGATAGAGATGCACTTCTCACTGCATGTTCTGGAGTCTCCTGCTACTTCAGGTCTTGACTTCATGAGACCCCCATGTGGGGTCTTGGGCCCTAGAGTAGGGCAGCAGGGTGGAGGTGCTGGTGTGGGGTACCCTTTGTGCACTCACTGGTGCATTGTTCCTGTGTGCCACAGGCTATTGCAGCATGAGAATGAGGAGCTGCGCCGCCGGCTGACTTACGTGACTAACAAAATGGAGGCGATGGAGAGGGAGCTGGAGTCTGGTCAGGACTACCTGGAGATGGAGCTGGGCCAGAACCGTGAGGAGCTGGAGAAATTCAAGGACAAATTCCGTAGGTATGAAAAAGAAAACGAGAGAGTCAGAATCGGAGAGATCCCTCCCACCAAGGACTCGCTCAGCCGGCGTGAGCAGGCTGTGCCTTGTCCTGTGACTCAAAACCATGCTGCATCCTCAGAAAGGTGCACTCCTAGATTGTGGGGGAGTTAAAGGCTCTGCAGCCATTACTTCCTCCAGGGTACAGTGTAGAAATGCTGCCAGTGCGAGGGACAGGGAATTCTTCATCTGTTGGATGGAAGGCAAGATCCAGCTTGGATGGTTACTCAACATGTGTGAAAGGAGCCACTGATGGCTCCTTCTACACTCTGTTCTCTTGATGGCTACAAAAGAATACATCACCCCTTTACCGGAAAGTATCTCAATTAAAAGTCAGTGCCAATCACTGGTCACATGCGGACACATGGCATAGCTTGGAGGAGTCCTCCAAAGTCATTTATATCCCCCTCTGTAAGATCCTTTCACTCAGCCAACCTTATCTTGCCTTCAGTAACATGGGGCCTGAAGGCCATTATGTGGCAGAGGTAAGGTATAGCTACTATACATGGTTGCCTTAGTACCAGTCTTCCTGTAGCTGTGGAGTTGGTGTTCTGCTTGGCAGCTATGAAGAGGACTTGAGTAGGTGCCTGAGATCCGTTCCCATGTGTACAATCTTGTTTCTGTAGGTTGCAGAACAGCTACACTGCTTCCCAGAGAACCAACCAGGACCTGGAGGAGAAGCTGCATGCCCTGGTACGTGCCCTGTTAAGTAGCTACAGAGAGGAGGTGGAAGAGACCTGTGTGTTAGGAGCAGGTGGGGTGAGGGTCGCTGGCTTTACTCAGCAGATGTGGCAGTGGGTGAAGGGTGAGATTCTGGCCTTGGCTATCTATTCCCCATTCTTGCTAGTGTCATGAACTGTTTTCTTCATTTACTGAGCCCCTACTTGGTCATGCATGTGAGCTTTGGCTCCCCACAACACATAATTGCATGGTATTCCGTCATGTTGCTTCAGTCCCTCTAAAAATGCCAGAGATACGTCAGCCAGTCTCGGGGTGGTCATCCTGGGAGGACGGGGGCAGTCAGAACAGAACCAATGTGCGTATATGTCTGTTGTGTGCATTCATAACACTCATGGCTGTTTCTTTTCTCTCCCTCCCTCCCTCTCTCTCTCTCTCCCCACGCTGCCGCTGGCACACGCTGGGCACACTCACCTCTCAGGCCTCTCTCAGCCAAAGCTGGATTTTTGCAGTTGCGTCTTTTCGTTTGTGTGTTTTTTCCTTTCTCCTCTTTACGTGTTTCAGCCTGTTGGTTCCATTGTCAGTCCCACAAACACCACCCCAGATGGAGGGGCCCCAGCCCTCGTCCAGCCAAGGGCTCACCTGGTATCCAGCAGCTGCCCACAGACGCAGCACGTCCCAGCTTGCAGTGCTCCATCTGAAAAGTGTTTGACTCTGAGCCAGCTGGAGCGTGGCGTGTTGGGAAGTGGTGCCCATAAGCTGTGGCACTGCACAAGATATGGATGGCTATGAGCTTTGTTTGTTCCCTTTCCTTCCCCTTCCCAGCTGTGAGCAGGCAAGTTGAACAGCTGAGATGCTGACTGCCTCCCTGTATCCCAGGGTGAGATTTCTTTGGTTCTAGCACTTGAATTTCTTGAGTTTATATTCATTGTGCTGGTGCCTGAAGAGACTGTATATGTGGAAAGCATTGTCCTACCTGACCCCCTTGTGTTGCTGTGCTGCACCCCGATGCACAGCTGGGCCCTGATGGGAGCAGCCTCAAAGACCCTTGTGCAGTGTTGGAAGAAATTCTTGAGAAGGGAATGGCTTGGTTGTTCTGAGCTGTTACCCCTCTCTGCTATTACATCTGGGTCTTTACCAGCCCTGCATCCCAACTGTTAGGGACTCTAAAGAGGCAAGATTGTCTGCTTTAGGAAGGGGATTAACTGACCTTTAGGTGAAGCTATAAAGGTCCATTTTCTTACTAGAGCAAGGCTTAAACCCTTTAAAGATGATGCCCTCACCCTGCCAAAAACCCTTTTGTCCGTTCAGCACTGACTGCTGAATCCTTATGGGCAGTGTTCTTGTTCTCTTGCCCCATAGAAGAGGGCTGGGTATCACAAGCTCAGGGGTCTTTGCTGCCAATGGCAGGATGGGATTGATTGTTGAAACCCACTAGTTTTCCACCAGGCACTGTGTGAACCAGGGCAGAGAGGAAACATAGTTGTGCTGTAGAAAGAGATACTGTGTTAAGGAGGTTTGAACTCAACCTGTTCTCTGTAGCTGTCCCCCTTGTCTGTCTGTCTGGAAGTTTTTGTGTCCCAGCTGAGCATGTCTTTGTGCTATGCTCGGGTAGAGGTGGGTGGTGAAGCCAACTGCTTCTCTTCTGGGGGGATTTACATCTGGTGTTCTTGCATCCCAGATTAAGAAGGCAGAGATGGACCGCAAGACACTGGACTGGGAGATTGTAGAGCTCACTAATAAATTACTTGATGCCAAAACCACCATCAATAAACTGGAGGAACTCAATGTAAGTGTAGTCTGCAAATGGCTGTGAAAGTCTGTGAGGTGTGAGCTTTTCCTCTTGTTGAAAGTTATTAGTGTGAAGAAGCATGTGAGTGACTTCATTGTATGTGAAAGTGTGGAACCTGTGCACAGCAGTAGGGACAGACAAACAGGAAAGGGTCTGAGGGTTTGAGCAAGGAAGACCTGATCTTCAAGTCTGATGTATTGGCTCTTCTGAGTTTAGTTTGACCTGAGTCCAGGCTGTATCAGCAGAGGGGTCATTTACTCGAGTGCTGGGAGGAAGTTGATGCTTTTTCTACACCATTAATAGAGAAGTTCCTGGGTTTGCTGCTTGTTTGTATTAACTGCCCTCTACTCCCTCCAATCTGTCTGTTTGCAAGAGGGCAGTGTCTTCAGGCATGGTTGAGAGCTTTGGGATGGGATAGCAAATCTGGTGGGACTTTTGGAGACTATTAAAATCTCTTGAGGGAGAGAGTGTTGACACACTGACTGTATGTGTCTGGAACAAGGGCTGGAGTTTAGAGGAACACCTTGACTGAGTTGTAAGAAAATACAAAGGGGTGTGGAGAGGAGGGAATGACGGGTGTCCTCGTGAGTGATTTATCACATACCTCTTCCTGCTTCTGTGCAAGCAGCATCTGATCAGCTGGTGCGTTTTGGGGTGAGAGATGGGTCCAGTCTAACACTGTTGCACACCTATGCCCTTCTTGCAGGAGCGCTATCGACAGGACTGTAACCTTGCAGTTCAACTGCTGAAGTGTAACAAGTCCCACTTCAGGAACCACAAGTTTGCTGATGTGAGTAGCAGTCCTGCTGAGGTGGGGAACAAGGGCTTGTGGTCCTGCCTGCATCTTGCTTGCTTCAGCCTTCTCTGCAGGGCTGTTGGTCTCCTTCAGCCTCAGATAGAGGGGAGGGGAGGGCTCCTGTTCCCACTCCCACTGAGAAGCAGCACAGAGCCTCTGCCATCTCCTCTTTCACACCAGCTCCATTTCACAGCTCAACTAGGAGCTGTTATAAAAAGCACAATAACCTTGAATTTGATAGCCTGCTGGGTGTCTGATGGGAGCTGGCAGGAGAACAGACCTCTCTCTTACCCTGCTCTGTCCTCTTCTCTTCTTCACCTGTCCACATGGAAGGTGCACGTGCCTGATAAGGAGTTGAGCTGCAATAGTTTGGCCTGGCTTCACTTCTTACTCTGAGAAGTGTGGGAGGCAGCATTCAGGGTGTCTTTTAGGCCTGAGTGGGAGAAGTTGGTACCAAATCATGCTCCCCCTCGTGGAGTCTATTCAGCTCATCCTGTCCTCAGGATAAGCAAAGTTGGAGTTCAGGCCTTCCACATTAGTAGCATCACTTCTTCAGTTGGAAGTATAATTCAGGCCCCTAGTGCAGCGCTCTCTTTGCCATACTCCCAGTCTCCATCCCTTCTTAGGTTCCTCTCAGCAAAACCACGTGCTTGTCTTTTTTAACTTAGCAGGTGCCCAGTATGTCACCCTCCCCATTGTGTCTCAAATTAGCACTCTTGAGGTCAGTGTATCAGTTACTGCTCGGGTAACCTTGACCTCTCTCCCAGCTGTCTCCCCTCGCTGGAGCTTTGCATTCTGCCCCTCAGAGCATCGTGTCCCACGTGGCTTCACTGGCAGGGGGTTGGTGCTGAGCAGCTGTGCAGACAGCCTCACAGCCAGCTGTTGTCATGCAGTGTCCCCACCCTTTCCTCCTGCCTCTGATGGGCCACAACCTGAGAGAGAACTCTGCTTTCCACTTCATGTGGTGCATGGATGGGGTGACCGAAGCGAGGGCAGATTGGCAAGGTGATGGGGAGAACTGTAGTGCCCATTACAGGAAAATGAGCAGTGCTGAGACCCCAGTCCTGCAGCTTTGGTAATAAACCCCGTGTTTGTCTGTCTGAAATGGGGAGAGTGAGGAAGTGTGATGAGTTGGTGAGAACAAGGGAAGGCATCGATTCTGCTCTGTGGGCAGGCTGCCAGGGCAGCATAGCTGCAGTAACTGCGTTCAGGGAGCACTGTGGATCCCAGCACTGGGGGCTGTTGAGTCGCTTCAGCGCAACCACCAGCTGATTTTCCACAGATCAATAGACCCCTTCCTAGCATGTGCTGGCTGAGCCTTGTCTCTGTGCTCACAGGCTGGGGGAACTGAGCCCATGGGCTGTCTTTCTCTCTTTGCACAGCAAGGCCTGTGAACGTGGCCTAGAAACATGACTGGTGTGACAGCTAGATCCTTGACAGTCACTCGTGGGCAGGTTAGCTTTGGAAAGAGATGCTTTTCTCAGGGTAAGGTAGGTGACTGTTAGGGTCAAGATGAGGAGTACGAAGTACATGTGAAGGTTGGTTGGAGCAAGCAGGTAATTTTGGAGTGGTTTGCATGGCAGCCCCCTTCTAATGCCCTTTTTCTTCTCCGTAGCTTCCCTACGAGCTGCAGGACATGGTCAATAAGCATTTGCACAGCACTCAGGAGTCCACAGGCCCCCCCGGTCCTGAAGCAGCCCATACATTGGCTCCATCTGATGTTGTTCCCACCTCGGTCATTGCCAGAGTCTTGGAGAAACCAGAATCTCTGGTTCTGAATTCAGCCAAGTCTAGCAGTGGCAGCTGTCCCATGGCTGAGGATGTCTTTGTGCACGTGGACATGAGTGGAATGCCTCCTGATGCCCGCAGCAGTGCAGGACAGATGGGGAAGGAGGGAGGAGATGCAGGAAAACAGCAGAACGGTGGCTGCAAGCCTCAGAGCAGTGTGGAAAGTGTGCCAGAGGAGGTGCCTGCCTTTGAGAAGCTAAGCCCGTACCCTACACCATCACCTCCCCATCCGATGTACCCTGGGCGCAAAGTGATTGAGTTCTCTGAAGACAAGGTAAGGATCCCCAAGAACAGCCCCCTGCCCAACTGCACGTATGCCACACGCCAGGCCATCTCCCTCAGCCTGGTGCAGAGCGAGGACGAGAGCTGCGACAGGCAGCGGACTCTCCCCAACAGCCCTGCCTCAGAAGGGCGCCGGTCGGCCTCCAGCTGCTCCTGTCAGCAGTCGCCCAAGGCAGCCCGGCCTCACGGCTCTGCCCAGAGCAGCCCGTTCAGCAGCCCTCCCCAGATCCCCAGCGCCTTCGCCAGCTCGGCCAGCTCCGAGGAGGACCTGCTGGCCAACTGGCAGCGCATGTTTGTGGACAAGGCTCCCCCCACCTCGGAGCGGGTGCTGATGAACCGCACGGCTTTCAGCCGCGACACAGCCCCCGAGCTCCAGAAGAGGTTCAGCCGCTCTATGCAGGAGCTGGGGAGGGCGGCCTCGGTTTATTCGGATGGTGAGGAGTCTGCACAGAGCTGCAGCTGGACTGTGAGCAGGGACTCGAGCGTGGAGACGGACAGCACCGAGTCCAGAGCCCGCAGGAGCCATTTCTCCTCAGATTATGGTACAGATTTCTCCCAGGATGAAGCTCAGAAGCTGTTGCAGGAAAGTGGTGGAGGTACCGCTGAGCCTGGAAGCCCCTTGCCAGAGAAGCACAAGGACTATGTAGACCTTGGTTTGCCCGAGAGCCCAGCGGAGGAGAGAGAAATGTTGCTCCAGGGAAGCAAGGAGAGCAACCAAGGAGGTGCCCAAGAAGAAAGTGGAGAAGGCAGGGTCAAGCCTCCCTTCAGTCGGCCGCACCGCAGCCCCAAGAGGATGGGGGTCCACCACTTACATCGCAAGGACAGTCTGACGCAAGCCCAGGAGCAAGGCAACCTTCTCAGCTGAGGGAGGGCAAGAGGCAGCCACACGCTGCAGAGCTGTGAGATGCCTCCACTTCTGAGGAAGGAAACCCCTTTAGTACCCTCCTCCTGGGGAGCTCTGCTCTGAAGTTTTGTATTTATTCTCTTCTTTTGCTACCTGGAAGAGCTGGAGTCCGCCTTCCCCAGCACCTCAGACCCACAGTACTAGCACACACAGTGTGCTGAAGCGCACCCACTGCCCTGGCACAGTCGCAGCTCTCTTCACAGCCTCACACTGGTGCCTGTACCGGAGCTCATTCTTGGTACTCCTCGTCCTGGTGCCTGTGCCTCTTAATGCTCACATCTTCCTTCCCCCTTCCCACTCAGGTACCTGAGGCCCTGGGTGCTCTCATGCTGGTTGCCTGCAGCTGCTCTGCTCTCTTTCAACTTGTGCCAGCAGGGCAGAGTGCCTGTGTGGTGGTGTCTGATTCCCTGGGAGCCCCCCAGGGGCTGTGAGTGGGGCACCAGGACTCTCCCAGCAGATGGCTCTGTGCCCCTGGGGATGTACTGGGATTTCTGGTGTCTCATTTTCCGGCTGGTTTTGTTTTCCCCAGCTGCCCTCTGGGTGGTTCTCCAGAATCTGCCTCTGCAGGTCCCCATCGCTTGGCTCCTGCAGTGGGCTCAGCATCCGGGCTCCCCCGAGGCAGTGCGTGGATGCTGGTGCTGTGGCGTGGGGCACGGGTGCTGTTTGCTGGGGTGGTTTGGGGAGGCACCACCTGGGCACTGGGGTCTGTGTTTGTGTGTCCCTCGCACCTTCCCCCGCTCTTCGTGCTGTTGTTTTGTTTGTACGGTGCTGATGCTTTGCTCTTGGGTGGGCTCGCTTGCTTCTTTTCAAGCCTTTGGTTTTGGGGTGTATTGTTTTTCCTTTCTCCCCACCCTGCATAAACAGACACAGCCGCTGGCAGCCAGTCCGATGCCTGCACTGAGGGTGTGTTGAGGAGGCTCAGCTTGGAGCTGCGCTTCCCTCTGATCCTGGCCTCCAACCTGCAGAAACCCCTCCAGACTCAAGAACAAGGTCTTGCTCCAGGCGATCAAGGTGTGAAGGGTGCCACCGGGCTCGGCGCAGGGCTGGCAGGGATGTGAGGGCTCCCTGTAGACACACTACCTCATGGCTCAGCAGCAGCCCTTTGCCAGGGGCTCCTCGCACACCCCCTTCTCGGGGGGCTCCGGGCTGGTTCTGGTGCCTCTCTGGGGCCTCCCCTTCTGGATAGGGCCTCTCTGTGCGTTTCTCCTAGTGTAGTGTGATAACGTGTGACTTTTCATCTCAGTCTTTTGTGCTCGCTGTCTCGTTAGGGGGGAGGGAAGGGGAGAGGTCTGTAGATGTAGGTATTTTTTTGAGGGCTTACAAAGCCCAGGCATCCTATTTTAATATTGTCCTGTGCCCTTGTCTGTCTGGTGTTTCTTTGCTCCCCGAGAGGTGCAAGGCGGGGTAG
>JBCJKH010056018.1:26408-54913 GCA_039877255.1 Loriculus beryllinus | reverse complement strand
GTGGCTGACATGAGTCTGCCGCCCGCTTTGGTTTGAGGGGGCTCAACCCCTGGGGCCACTGAGGGAGGTGGGGGGGCTGCCTCTTGCAGCACGTGCTGGGGCCGATTCCTGCCTCTCCTGCAGAGATCTCTGGGCACATGCGCTTTGGCCAGCAAGAGAATGCACACGAGTTCCTGCTTTTACACCATCAAAGGCATGCA
Source organism: Loriculus beryllinus (assembly GCA_039877255.1). NCBI lineage: Eukaryota > Metazoa > Chordata > Aves > Psittaciformes > Psittacidae > Loriculus > Loriculus beryllinus. Next base: position 54,713 of record JBCJKH010056018.1, on the reverse strand, counting down.
GAAGTCCTGCCTGAGTGGCTGCCCCATGTACATGGCACCTCTCTCCAATGGTCTGCTGCTGCTCTTCTCCACCGTCCCCTTGCTGGTCCCTTGCCTTGCTGAAGGGGACTGTGGGGTCAATGTGCTCCACAGGCAGCACTTGCATCCTTGGGGCCTTGCCTCGGGAACCTGTGTTGCCCTGCAGTGCCCAGCTTGTGGACCTGCAGTCACTCGGGGCTGCTGCTTTGCTGAGAGCCTTGTAGATAAAATCGTTTGGGAAAATGATTGAGCTCATGGAAATTATCCAGAGCTGCAGTTAGTCACTCCCATGGTCAGTCAGGAGCCCTGTTGTGGTGATAGCAAAAGCTGTTGGCTGTGGATCCGCAGCTCATTGCCACCAGCCTTCCTCTGTGCCAGGCTTTATATCCTGGTGCTCCAGTCCCAACGCTTGAACTGGGAAAGGGGGGAGGGGGCTCCTCCGCTGAGCTGAGTGGTGGCGAGTGAAGGCTGTGCCAGGGTGTGCTCCCTTTGCAAGGGAATGTTTGGTGTGCAAGAACGTCCCGGACACTTATGAACTGATCCTGGGCCTGGCACTGGAGATCAGGGTAGTGCGGCGGGTGGGGATCCTGTGCAGGTGCTTTACAGAGGCCGGTGTCTCGACAGGGAGTGGGGCTGTCCCAGCAGCAGAGTGCTGTGCCACGACCTGTGCCACGCTAAGTTGTGAGCCCCTGGAAGCCTGTGGTGAAAGCTGCCGCTCCTCAGCTCCCTCCTCTCGTGAGGAGGACCTGGGCCAGCAGATGTGGCCGTGAGCAGGTGCCTGGTGCCTGCAAGGTCTTTTCCATGGGGTTTGCCACTTGGCCAGAGCTGGCAGTCATCTGGGTGGTGGAACAGCTTGAATGACCCAGCTCTTCCTGTGCAGGTGCAACAACAGAGTGTCGGCAACAAAAGGCTTCAGCATCCACCGAGCCTCCAACGTTCTCACGCTCTCACTGAAGCGGTTCTCCCTCTACGGGGAGAAAATCACCAAGGTGAGTGCTCGGCAATGCAGAGCTGGGGCTGTCTCCTGGCCCCAGCAGCAGAGTGGGAGGTGGTCCTGCTGCTCTTGGCCAGCGGCGCGCTAGGAGCTCGTCCTGGCACCTTCGTCTAGGTGACCTCTGCCTGGGGAGGGCAGCTCCTGCTCCCTGAGGAGATGGACACGCAGGACAGCTGAGCTGCTCCTGCTCTAGCAAGAAACCCGTCTGCTGTGCAGGCTCCTGAGGCATCGTCTCTTCCTCTGCAGGCCGTGCCGTACCCCGAGTTCCTCGACATCCGTCCATACATGTCAGAGAACAAGGGGGATCCTGTCATGTACAGGCTCTACGCAGTGCTGGTACACTGTGGGTACAGTTGCCAGGCGGGGCACTACTACTGCTATGTGAAGGTGAGCCCAGGGCGCTCTGGGCTGGCAGCTGCTGGGTCAGGCTGTGCCCCGCAGCAGGAAGCGCTCTTGCAGAGTCCTCTTGCCTGCCCTGGGCTGCTGTGGGCTTTGGCCAGAGGAACTCTGCCTGGTGGGTGCTGTTGCTGCTGGTCTTCGGGCCAGGAGAGGCCCTGAACACAGCCCAACCCCATTCTCTCGGCTACCTTCTGCAGGCCAGCAACGGGCAGTGGTACAAGATGAATGACAGGGTGGTCAGCCCCAGTAACATCGAAGCGGTGCTGAAGCAGGAGGCCTACCTGCTCTTCTATGTGAGGTGGGAGCACCTGGGGCCCCCAGCCACACTGCAGGGCAGGGCTGGCACCACGTGCAGGAGAGGTCCAGCCCCTTGCCGTGGTTTAGCTGTAGATGAAGAGCATCTTCCTCCTCGGAGCTGCTGACCCCTGTTTCTTGTGTGCAGCTCTGATCGAGAGCATACCGTTTGGTCAAACCCTCGCAGCTAACCCGCGCCCTTCTCTTCCAGACTCCCCGGCCCAGAAGAGAGCTTGGACAGGCCCATTGCCAGAGCTGTCCCCGGGCTGATTGGCTCCGAGGGCACCGTCTCCAAAGAGGTAAAGAAAATTGTGAGCCACAGGCCCCTGTTCCCATCACTGGTGAGTCCTGGAGGCTGCTCTTGGGCAGTGCTCACGGGAGCTGGGAGCTGCTGTCCCTCGCGCCGCTCTGCTGCAGCCGGGCAGGGAGCAGGCTGTTTGCAGGAGAGATCATGCTGAGGCGAGGGTGCCTGTGTGGCCCCGAGGGCAGGATCACTTTGTGCCCCTGGCTCCTTGAATTCCCTCCTCCCTGAACTTCTCCCTCTCTGTCCAGGGACGCAGCGTGTGGCCAGAGAAGAGGGGGCCAGGGCCGGAGGTCGGGGTGCCCGTGGACCGCAGCACATTGAGTACGGGACCAGAGCTGCGGAACGGCCCCGCCCCAGGGAAGCTGCCCGTTACATCGCTGCCCACCGGAGCGGCCTTCCAAACCACCTGTGTGGGCACAGCGCTGCCCAGAGCCGCAGCCCAGAGCCCAGAGCCTCCCGGGTCCAAGTCACCCCTGGGCTCCAGCACCACCAGCGGAGCAAGCTCAGCTGGAGCAGATCATCCCCAGCAGAGCTCCTGGGAGGAAAAGCTGCCGCCTGCCCGGGCCACATCCCCAGCGCTGCTGGGCCTCACCCAGGAGCCCGGGCGCACCTGGCACAGAGCCCGTGACTCGGAGGAGGACTCGGGAAGCAGCCCAGCACCTGCTGCAGTGGGGAAGCTGGACTCAGTTTCCCAGGAGGCCGAGAGCAGAACCAGCAGCTCCAGCACCTCTCGGGAGAGGGACCGTGGCACCGACTTCCCCAGTGCCGCGCCGGCTGCCCCCACAACCATCAGGCGCAGGAAGATGGAATCTCCCTGCTCGGCCGGTGCTGCTGTGGGGCAGAGCAGCAGCACATCACCACCACCGGCCAAGAAGCTGGCGCTCTCTGCCAGAAAGGTGAGCCTGAGGTTCTGCCCGGGGCTTTCAGCAGGTGCCTTGTGTCTTCTGCAGCAGGGCTTGTGCTGGCAGCAAGTGCAGAGCCAGTGCTGGGGATCGTGCTTAGCCTGAGAAGGTGGAGAGAGCCCCAGCCCAGGCTGCGGAGGGAGGGCAGAGCTGCTGCTGTTCCCACGAGTGACGCAGGAGGGATGGCTCCTGCCTTGCTGAGGACACGCGGCAGCCTCGCCAGCCCTCCCTGGGGCGAGCGGGAGCAGGAGTGCTCAGAGCTGCCCTCTGGGCACAGGGGTGCAGCTGGGGCTCAGCACCGGGCCCCGGGGCTTCTGGTCTTAAAACTTCCTTGCTTCCTTTTTTTCCTTTGTGCTCCTACCTAAAAGCGTGTCTGATTCCTCTTCCACCACCCCGCTCCCCTCCCCCTGTGCGTGTCCCCTTCCCCTGGGCTCCCCTTTTCATTTTCCCCTCTTGGCTGACGGAAGCCTCTTTTCTTCAGCTCACCAAGTCTTTATTTGTGCCAGTCCCTACAGGGCAGGAAGCTGCACAGGAGTGCCCACTGCATGCGGCCTCGCGAGCAAGTCGCTGGCAGCAGCTTCCCACTGAAGAGCAGCTGCCCCAGCTCGGCTCTGCTGTCTTTGGGCACGTGCAGGTGAGCAGTGCCCATCGCTGCCCGGCTCCTGCGCCACAGCCACCCATCTGCGGGGGTGATTTTGGCATCTGGCTCCCCTGCTCTGGACCGCCCCATCCCCAGCCCAGCCCCTGGGCGCCCAGCTTTCCCCCTGGACAGTGCTGGTCCATCACCACCACTCACACCCGCTTCTCTCTGCAGCAGGGAGGAGCCCGGCCCGGTCACCACTGGCTCCTCCGCAAAGAAGAGGCGGCACGAGGCAGACAGCAGCCTCGGTGCTCCAGCGGTGGAGGAGGAGGTCTCCATCCCACCCAAGAAGAAGAGACTTCTCTTGCCGCGGAGGCAGAAGTCCCAGCCGTGACGGGGAGGCGCCGGGCTCGCAGGCCCTGGAGGGCTTGCCCATGTCATCCCTCCGTGCCCACCTGGTCTGGGAGCCCACCTCTGCCGCAAGGAGGGAAAAGAAGGGGAGGAGGAGGAAGATGAGCAGCACCAGGCAGCTGCATAGACCTGTAAGCACCGGAGACCGCACACCAGTGCTCCAAAGGGCCATTACGGCAGACAAGCCACCAGCTCTCCAGGGTGGAGGCACAGGGTCGTGCCTGCGGTGCGGATGACTTTGGCAGCTGGCGTAAAAATTTACCCCCAGCTCCTCTCTGCTCAGGACAGACCCCAGTATGCCCAAGCCCCCTGCACCCTCGTGACATTGTTAGTCCTGACAGTGGCTTTTGGGGCACGAGCTCTGCCTTGGAGGATGAGCCTCTGCCTCTTGCTCACCTTGCCTGTTTCCGCAGCGTCAGCAGATACCAGGCAGGAGCTCGGCGCAGGCACTGCCCTGTTGCCCAAATGCCTGCACGTGACCGTGGCACTGGCACTGGCACAGCACCAACAACCCAGCTGGAGTCCACAGTGGTGGAGCAGCTGCTTGTGGAGTCCCGGGACAAAGCCTGTGGCAAACAAGGTAATTAATCCCTTCTTGCCTGTGTGGGTGAGCAGCAGCGCAGCTCCCCTGCCTTGATCCCTGCCAGGGCCTGAGCTAGAGCCAGGCTGCTGCACCCAGGTGGGGTCCTGGAGTGAGGGGCTCCAACCCTGGCCCTGTGCCACCGGGAGCCGTGGAGCATGGCCCGGGGCTCCGTGCTGACAACGCCGCTTTGCAGTCTTGACCTGGAATGGCGGCGTCTCGGCTGTCAGTTGGGATGCCATTCAGTCTGCAGCCTCAGCCCGCAGGAAGACCATCACAGATGAGTGGATGAGGAGTCTGACAGAGGGAAGGTGGGTGCTGGCCCCATCCCTGGCTGGGCTGGTGGGAAGAACCTCGGGCCACCGTGTGCTGACCCCAAGAGCCTTCCTGCTTCTGCACAGGTGAAGAAGGTTAAAAAGCGGAGGAGGGAGCAGAGACACCACAACCCCTTCGAGTGGCTGCACCGCCGGCACAACTTCTGGGCAGTGATGCATGCGGCCAAGGCAGCAGGGCGCGAGCCTGCGCCACCGGCTCCGAGGTGAGCAGGTGCAGGGGCCCGGAGCAGAGCTGCAGGGGGCAGGCGCAGGGCAGCTGCCTGGCGGGTGCTCACACCGCTCCTTCCTTTCCCTTCCAGCCTGAATGGCAGCGGGCGGGAGGAGCAGCCCCTGCCATGGAGCCCTGTCCTGGGAGCTGCTGTGGAGGGAAGAGGACACCGCTCCGCACGTCTCCACTCTCGATGTCCCTGCCTTCTGCTGTGAAGGAGCCCAGGAGGACCGTGCCTTGTCCCGGCTCCTTCAGCAGCTTCCGTGCGCCTAGGGCTGGAGCAGCCCTTTCTCCCTGCCAAGCCTGGAGCCCGGCTCGGGGGGGGCTCCTGCCAAGTGCTTCAGGACCATCGCTGCTGCTCCAGCTCCAGGCCCAGCCCCATGACCCCGGCTGCGGTCCGCACCTGGGGCTGCCTTTCCCCCTGCTGCCCCCCTTTCCCTCCTCAGCACGTTGGAGTCACCATTAACAGCATTAACTTCACCGGCCCTTCCTGTGCTGCGCACGGGGGTTGGCGCCTGGCGGGGACGGGGCGGCCGCGGCCGGCAATAAAGATGTGTCGGTGATGCGGTAGCGCTCAGTTCTGGGTTAGGGCCAGCGGGACCCGCTCCCGCGGGTGGGGTGGTGGAGAAAGCGCCGGGAGAGAAGCAGCTCCCGGTGCCTGGGGCGAGCACACAGGGTGGGCTCCCGGGTCCTGCTCGGCTCTGACTGGGGCCGGCCTCATCCTGCCCCGGCACTAGGCACTTGCTGCTGCTGCTCGTGAGCTGCCTGCGGGGTCAGTGCTGCTGGGCTCATGCACCTGCTGCAGGCGTCTGAGGCGGGTTCCTGTGGATCGGCAGGTGGCTTTTCCTTCAGCAAGGATTTTGCTGAGGAGGAGGCTGGAGTCAGGCTGGGTGTGATCTCAAACCAAGGTCTCAAAGCTGCCCGTTGTGCTGGTGGCCGTTCTCCCCATGAGCCGCAGTCACCTGGGTGCTGCTGGTGCCAATGCCGAGGGTTCACGGGCTGGCTTCCTGCCTGTGGCAGTTGTGCACTGCACTTTGTTGTTCAACCTTAGAAGTGATTGTGCTTGGCAGCAGTGAGGTTACTGCGTGAGATAAGGTGCAAGCAACCAGCCCACTGGTGTGCAGCCGCAGGAATCCCCTTCCTCCTCTGTTTAACTCCCCTGTCCCACTTCGGGTCCTGCTTTCCCGGAGCCATTCCCGTGTTGCAGCGGTGCTGGCATGTGCCATGGGGCTGCCCGTCTGAGACAGCTCCGTCACGTGCACCCACTGCAGCTCTGGGAGGTGTTTTCGTGCTGAGCATCCCTGTCAGGTCTAAGATGTCGTCCTGGACCAGTCTGGGCAATTTCAACGTACTAAAGAGAAACATTAAAAAGAAAAGAACACCCCCGCCTCCAGGGCCCCTCGCCCCACCCGCTCGCTGTATGGCTGTGTCACACGTGCCATTGCTACTGGTAGTCTGTCCGAGTTTAATACCGCCTCCTGTTCTGCCGCTGGCTCTGTGCCCCCTGTGCTTTCACTGCGACCTCCTGCCGATGCTCATGCCCGGTCCTCCCCGGCCCCGCCGCCGTTCCTCGAAGGGCGGAGGGGGGGGGGCGGTGTCCGCGCCGGTTGTTACCCGGAGCCGCAGTAGACACGTCACAAAGGCCGCTTCTGAAAGCGCTGCCCCCCGGCAGTACATAAGCGGTGCAGGGGCAACCTCAGCTCAGTTCTCTCCGCCGGAGCTGGGCGGGCCGTGGAGACAGAGCGTCAGCTTCTTCCCACGGCTTCAGCACGCGGTTGGTCGGGCGGAGAATTGGACGAACGCGGAGGAGCGGACTTCGAGGAGTGGAAGCGGACCCCGAGGCTTGGGTGCCTGTCGCTGGGTGCGGGAACAGCAGCGCCCTCTCCTCAGGACACCTGCGTCTGGTGCACGTTGTGCGGTGGGGGGGAGAGGGGGGCGAGGCGGGAAACGCAGGTCGGGGCCGTGCTGGTGCCGGGCCGGTGCCCGCTATGGTGGCAGGGCCGGCCGTGGCCGTGTTCTGTTGTGGGGGCAACAGGCGGTCCTGCGGTGGGAACGGAACGGCCCAGTGTCCCCTCTCAACTGCTTGCCTCTCCCTGCAGTCGAGACCGCGAGGCCTCACCATGCCAGTCGTGCAGAAGGTGAAGAAGCTGATGAAGCGAGCCCGGCGGGAGTTAAGCGGGAGAGGGAAGGTGGCCAGTCTGCTGGCTCAGGTTGCCAGGAAGGTGCAGCCGCTGACGGCCGAGGGTGAACTCACCCGCTGGAGCATCTTCAAGAAGCTGCAGAAGATCTGCAGCAAGTGCGTGCGGCTGAACTCCCCAGCCGAGGCTGCCGGACCCCGGTGCAGCCCCGAGGAGGAGCAACAGGTCAAGCAGGGTAGGTACCGGGGGCTCAGTGGGCACAGCCGCAGCCCGCACTGCACAGCTCACCCACCATTCCTCATCCCACAGAGAGCAGCGATGCCCCTGTGGGCCCAGGGGACGGGATCCCTGCACCCCAGAAGGTGCTCTTCCCCATGGAGCGCCTGTCCATGGAGTGGGAGAAGATGTACCCAATCGGTGCGGGACTGCATAACCTCGGGAACACATGTTTCCTTAACTCCGTCGTGCAGTGCCTCACGTACACCCCGCCGCTCGCTAACTACCTGCTTTCCAAGAAGCACCGCTGCACCCGTGAGTAGTGGGGCCTGGCTCGGCGGGCGGCTGTGCCGGCAGGTCCCTGCCCCCCGCGCTGGGCTCAGTATCTCAGCACACGTGGCTCTGGCAAGGGCCATGTGCCTGTCAGGATGAACTTTCTCTGCTCCCTCCTGCCACTTCTTCACGGAGATGCTGTTCCTGCGTACAGCTCCTTTTTCCTGGCCGTAGCAGCATCCCTGAGCTTTGCATCCTTGTGTTTGGGGACACTCGTGTCCATGGTGGGTGTAGCCAGGGCTAAGATGGCTCCAGTGGGATTTGCTGGCTTTGTGGGGATTGAGCTGGACTTCCCAAACAGCCCCAGCCTGCGTGAGGGCACAAGGCTGCGTACAGGCAGCAGATGCCGTTCATGTGTGGCCTTTGAAAGGGAATGTGATGGGCATCGCTCCGACCTCTACTGTACTGCCCCGTCTCCTGTACTGCTTTGACCTCTACTGTGTTTGTCCCCAACCTCCTGTCATCTTCTCCTCTGCCACAGGTGACCAAGGCAGCTTCTGCATGATACGTATCTAGGCAACATATACTGTATGTGATAACACCCGCTTCTACTTGTTATGCTACAATCAACTTTCCACAGAAGTGTTTCTTCAGCCTAACAAATGTATGGTGTCTGTGCTTTCTTCATAATTAAATATGTACATGTTGGTATAATTATTTGGTCCCATTGTTTCCAAGTGAATTTCAGGAAATGTCAGCTTCATTTGGAAAAAAAATGAGAGAGTTCAAAAAAGACCATTTGTTTTTCTGTTTTCATTTGAAGCGTGCTGACACACAGAAACAAAAAATAAACCAATATATCATGAGATACCCAGGGAATGATTACTTTCAGACTTTTGAAATTAAGGGCCTGCCACATGAATCCAAGAGGTTACCACTGTCACAAGGTCATGTTTCAGCCCCCTTGTAGGACGCAGGGAATGAGAGTTAGAGAGACACGTTACTCCTGCTGTCAGATTACCCTTCCAGAGGCTGGGAGAGAGTTGTAGGTAAGAGCTAAGCAGAAGCCATAAGACTTTCCTAGCAGGTGGCTGGGCATGTTGAAAACGCCGCCTTTAAAAATCAAGCTCCTTGTTTCAGGTGACAAACGGCTAATAAAACTGAGTATCAAACATCTGCCTGTGCTAGTGATCTGTTAAACTAACATGGGAAAATATATTCTTTTCTGTAGCCACCAAAAATAAAATGGGAATGAGTGCTAGAAAGTAACTGCTTTTACTAAACCTGGACTTATCTCTGAACTGATATAAAAGTACCTTAACTTTTCCGCTGTTTCATATCACACTGAGATGCCAAAATTGAATATGCTACTAGCTCAGTGAGACTGAACTTGCCACTTTCTGCTCATTTCAAAAAGGCAGGCCACATCAGGAATAATAGGCAGCTTTATATCTACTGCTGATGCTCCTGCTAAAAATGTTATTCCCACTTTGAAACTGTGATGCATTTGTATGTGTTCTAGCAACACATACCAAACCATGCCTCTGATGACAAGCGCATATGCAGACAGAAACCTGTGAAATAAACCCATGGGTTTTTTCTTTTTTCTTTCAGTGTGAAAGACTGCTCAAGCTGGAGAATATCCAACCATTAATTACCAAAGATACCTTAAGTAACAAAGCTGCTGATCCCTTCCCCACTCCTCTGTTGGCTTCTTGCTGTAGGGAGGTAAATGTTGTTAAAAGCCTTCAAATTCTTCAGTGGCATATGACTTAATTATATAGGACAGTTAGAGAGTGTGAATTACTGTTCAATAGGACAAGATTTCAAACATGTGAAGCTGCAGCTCTCAAGATTTAATTTGCATTTTCAGAGCTCTGTAAGCTTACTTGAATTATGGCTATGAATGTATCCTCTGTGATCATCCGTATTCTGTATATTGGAACATAAACAGATCCTTTGTGGATCTAAATGTAAAACTTCAACACGGAGTGAATTCTAGTGATTCTTGGGAGATCTTCTCTGCAAGCCTTGTTTTTAGACTCTGCTCAGATATTTTGTCTGCTGATAGGTAATTGTAGAAACTTTAACATAAAAAGATTCAAGCATTAAAAATAAAAAAGGTGGTTATTAACTAGCCTTAGCTGGTACAATGGTGAGCTCAGTGGAGTTCTCTACACTTTTACATTGTGAAAATTTTGCATTTGGTGGTGTGTCTGTTTTTTTCTTGGGTTTTTCTCATTTCTGTCCCCCTCCTTCTGCAGAAAACATATATTCCCCTTCCAGTTGCTTATTAAAAGCAATGTGAAAAAATAATAGCATAAGGGTGAAATTATTCTGAGTAATCAGGAAAGCTAATTATGAATTTTAATATTTATTTTTAAGAGTAATTAGCTATTGGAATAAAAATGTCTGGAGAAAAAAATGGATTTTCCCTTTATTTGACATCTCTAGATCTGGACATCTTTTTGAAAGAGAATATGTTGTTTCAGCAAAAGCTAGTTTAATGTAGATGTTTTTAGACATGATTTTAACACCTAATCTAGTAAACTATGAGAGTTCATGCGAGGTATTTATAATAATGCCTTTTAACAAGTGAATTTAAAATGTCAGATGTAATATTTTATCCTTCGATATGTGAAGGATTAAATGCTGTTTCCTATTATAGCTAAATGGCTATTATAAAGGTGGAGTCGTATACTGTGGTCAATAAAAACTTGTAAGAACTGATTACCTGAACTCAAAAGTCAGCAGTACTTAGGAAAAAGTATCATGCAAGATGACTTTAGCTAACACAGGATCCTTTCTAGATATGCCTTGGGAAATAGAAGCATATCCTGGCTTTGGTTGTGACAGAGGTCATTTTCTCCCTAGTTGCTGCGTTTTGGCTTTAGTCTGGAAATAATGCTGATATCACACCAATGTTTTAGGTGTTGCCCAGTAGCATTTACCCTGGTCAAGGACTTTTCAGTCTCTCATGCTCTGCCAGTGAGGAGGGGCACAAGAAGCTGAGAGGAAGCAGAGACAGGACCCCTGACCCAAACTAGCCAAAGGGGTATTCCATACCACAGCACGTTATGCCCAGTATATAAACTGGAGGAATTACCCAGAAGGGTAGATCACTGCTTGGGTTGGGCTGGGTATTGGTCATTGGGTGGTGAGCAATTGTATTGTGAGTCACTGCTGTTTGTTGGGGTTTATTCCTCTCTCTTTTTGTTTATTATTATGTTAGTATTTTACTTTATCTCAATTATTAACTGTTCTTATCTCAACCCATGGGTCTTACTTTTTTCTAATTCTCCCCCCCAACCCTCTGTGGGAGGAGAGGTGTGAGCAAGCAGTACTTAGCTACTGCCTGGGTTAAACCACAGCAGAACATCATGACAAATTTGGAAATACATTTTGCAGTTCAGAAAGGATGATTTAACTATGTTGCCTAGTTGAAACATTTCACTGTCCCTGGGTGTTATCTGGCAAATATATTTTTAATATTGTTATGTGACCCTATTCATCAGTGAGTTTTGACAGCTCAGACAGGGGGATGAGCATTTTTAAGATATTTGGTGTTTGTCCATGTAGAACAAGAAGCAAAATCTCCTTTGTATCATGCAGACACTGCCATGCGTCATGTTGTCACTGCACTATTTCTTCTGCTCTGACCTGTCAGAGGAGAGTGGAGGAGATGTAAATTTGAAATGCCCCTTACCCTTTGGACTCAGTCAGTGCTGTGACAGCTACCTGAAAAGTGTGGACCTGGGGAGTCGACCTAGATCTACAGGATGTGAAAAGGATTTGAAGCTTCTTTGTGCAGATGCCCAGATACCCTGCTCACTTCTATCCAGCAGTGCAATCAGGCTCAGGGTGATTATTCTTATACTTTTCAATACTGAATACTGTGCTACTGAAAGAACTGTATTAAGGACATTTTTTGGTTTATCACATGCTTAGATGGTAACATCTACGATTAGGGCTGACATGATCCTCTATTGACTGGTAGACTAATTTCTGAATGTATCAAGAAAGAATAAAATAAATCTGAGCCATCTAAATGCATGCTCAGTGAATGCTACACAAATGTTCCTGCTCTTAAAGGATAGAACGAAGCAGCCTAAGGAATGAACTGAGTGGCAGAGGGGATGTAGCAAGTGCATGGATCTTTCTTCCTTTTTGATACTGTTCCCTATAGCCTTGAGTGTAATGCAGATCCCCTCTTACAAATCAGCTTGCAACTGGACCGAAGCAGTTACTACAAACCTAGTTCTTCCCCACCTCACACGTTTCAGCTGCATACACAAAGTACTTCCCAAAACTAATCTCCCTCAGCTTTGGTCTCCAATGCAAACCTGATTTCAGTAAAAAACCCAAAAACTTACAAGCTTTGCTCTTGCTAACTACTCATTGCAGAAGATTTCCAGACTCTGAAAAGAAAGTGTTAGAATAAATAGCTTAAAAGTTAGCTTTATAATGTGAGCTACACAAAATCTCTGTTTCATCACAGAAGAAAACAAACCATGAGTCTGTTCAGATGATAAACGATTTGGTTTCCTTTCTGATATGTCAGTGTACAGTAAATCTTACTAGTGTGGACTGTAGTTACAACCCTGTGCTGCTCACAAAACTGAGGGTAATGCCCAGCAGAGAGATGGCAAGACTGATAACAGACCCTTCCCTTTTTCTCCTAATCATCTCTGTTGGTACTGAGGGGTTTTATTATTGTTACTACTTTGGCAAACGCACATGCTCTGATAACATGCATCAGCAGTGTATAAGTACAGTGATCAGAGGAAGAAGCAAGAATGGCTGTAAGACTTGCATCTTCCATGTCCAACCTCCTCCCATGTGCAGAGCTTCCTTCCAGCCTCCTGACATCCTGATGTTGATAGTCTGTCTGCAAATGTCCATATGCATCTGTTTTAAGCTGCCTCCTGTTGCTGGAGATCTGACAGACAGCCTCTGGCTATGCTTGGGGTGATGCTTGAGGCAGCACTGTTGTACAGATTACAAACTTGGTCTCTGGGAGAGCCCTGGGGAAGCTGATATGATGATAAAGATGCAATTTTCAATGTTTTTTTTACCCTCCTTGGAGAGTGCTGGGAGTCCTCTTGCTCTGCGAAGTCCAACAGTGACTGATATTGCTAAGGAAGAGACTTTAGTTCAAAACATGGGGGCTCCTATGCTCACCATGATGCTCCCAGGCTGCTCTTGGGTAAGTTCATAGTCAGGCAGCTCAAAACAGCTCCCATTGAACTCGTTCTCATAGATCGGTACTTTCTTGAGGGCTCTGCCTCTGACACTGTAGTTGTTCACTTTGGTTTTCCCTGCCGAACTGCCTCACAGAGGTGGAGTGGGCACATCTGGATTTATCTATTATGGGCTTGTTACCACATACAGGGACTTCCAAACCCTCTGTGTATCCTGATGGCTTCTTTTGATAGATACAAGTGAAACTGATTGGTAGTTGGCTATAGGAAAAAATGTCCTGAGGGAAAACAAGCTAGGCTCAATTTATTTTTCTTCATCTCCCGGTAAAACTTTCAAAGCTTTTTGTACCATTACTTGAAATTGTATGGTGGGGTGTTTCCAACCCCTTAGAAAGTGGGACCATGATGATTTGATCCTTGGCTGACTTTATTTTATGCTGGTTTCTACCTATGTAGCAGATCAAGAAGGTTAAAATCAGATGATTTTTACTTTTTACTGCTACTTTAATCCATGCAAAATTGCCAGTATAGTACTATTTTAAACATATATTGCTTCATGTTTAATTAAAAATACAACAAGCTTTGCAAAGATGAGGTAATATATTTTCCAAATTTTAAATAGAGGTATGAATACACTGAGTGTATGAAAGTTGCTGCCAGTGCTGGTAGAAGGTGCAGGCGCAGAGCCCAGAGCTCCTGACCCTTGCTTGTGCTCCCAACTGCAAATTGCCCTGCGGCCATCTGCACCCATCAGCTCAACTTTGTAAATATAAAATGGAGTGTAAATGGGTTAAGTGAAATGCAGGTCTGTCTCCTTATGTGCTTGCAATAATAATAGAACCGGTTGACTGCATTTTCTGCAGATACGATCGCTCTCATTTACGTACATTCTCATATTGAGTTGGCAATCTTTGGCAATTGATGCTGTTTCGCTAGAAAGAGGAAATACAAAAATGCCCTGTCAAGTGTCATCTGATTTACAATGGGGTAGTTCATGAATGAAGACAAGCCGTGGGCTTTATGAAAAGCAGAGTATTGAGTAGAATGAATTCCAAGGATAAACATTCATTCGGTTTGTGAGCTCTGTATCTAAATCATAAATAAGGGATAACAATTTAAATTTAGCTTCTGAATTAATCTGATTTGGCTCTGAAATAGTACTGATCATTATGATCTTATTTTTCCTTTTTCCCCAGTGCCTATGTGGACAATGTCTGTATTGCCATTTCTGCTGTGCAATTATCTACTCGCATTAATCACTGCACTCTGAAAGAATTCACCATGAATTCACACATACTGTGAATTTGCTAAGGTGGTAACCCATACACAGCTACAACAAATATAGGATGCTGTTTATGAGTGTTTAAATACACTCAGCTATTGATGGTGCATTTTAATGCACATATTACTATTGATGCTTATTCTATTCCATTGTAATTAAGTTCCACGATTAATTTTAATTATTACTAACCTTGAATTAGCTTTCTGCACACCACAGGCATATACAATAAATACATATAAATGGGTAGTTCTTTGAAAAATAATTGACTTGAGCTTTCAATAGCATGACTTGAAAGGAATAATGGAGGCACTTTTTTTGTTATTAATCTACAGTGATGTATGCAACACATGACAGTTTAACATACATGCAGCTTAAATGGTGACACCTGGCACATGGTCCAACCCTGCTTGTGTTATAGTAAATGCTGTTCTTTTGTGAGCCAGTATCTGCAAGATTTATTTTAATGTGGACAAAGCAGTACATAGAAGCAGCAGCTATTTAAGATTATTTAAGGTTAGCTGAGCAATAAAGTTCACTGGAAAAGGTGGGACTTTAAGAGCTAAAGGAAATAGGGCTGTACTTGGCCTTTGTTAATGAGGCAATTGTTTTAAGTACAGAGGCCATCCCTGAAAAAGCAGCAAATTGAAAAGAAGATGGAAAACAAAAGACAAGGTTAAATGTGCAGCTTCAGCATTTATATTAGAATAAAAGCAACTCTTACTTTGCCCGGGAATGGGAGGGGATACCATGACTATGGTTTTCCTGCAGTTATACCTGCTTCTCCAGTCAGGCAAGAAGGATGCTTCAGTGGGTTGGAACTAAGGGGAGCTGTTATAGGTAGAAATCATGCAGGCTCCAAAACCACAACAGAGGTGATGAAGGAAGGTGTATCATCTCTCTTGCTCCTTTTAAGCCCAGCTGACTCAGCTTAACTGGTACTGTACTGGAGACAGTAAGACATAATATCTTAGTTGTTTAAGTTATTGTGTAGACTTGGGAAGCCCATGTATAATGCAATCATGCTGTTGATTCAAAAAAAGGAAAGATGAAACGCATTCAGAGATTCCCCTTGCATCTGCCTGAATATTCTTACAAAAAAAATTGCAATATCTTTCTTCTCAAATTTATTCATGCTTCTTAATTTGCATGTCAAATAAAACCTCAGCTACTAATTTTGATGACACTGGAAGTGTGTAGCTCTGTAGACATTCACTGTAAGTTGTCATATGTTATCGAATAACCATTGACAAACTACATAACCATGTGCTTTGTAGTCTAATGTGCAACGGTTTTCACATGAAATTGAGACAATTCAAGATCCTTCAAAAAACCCCTGTCTTTTGTTTGGGAATGCATTATGTACAATGCTAGAAAATGAGAGTTGGGTCAGGGAATCTGACTGAGGTTCCTTCTCCCTCTGCCCCTAAGGCATATTTATCCTTAAGACATCAACACATGCTACAGAGTAATTTAATCAAAAGTGCTCTATATCTTTATGGGTATATAATGGAACTGCCACTGGGCTTTCATTATAACCAGACTTTCAGGATTATCTTTCTGAACCAGTCTAAATATTATGCTGGTGCTGCAGATTTGTCCATCTCCATCTTAGCACTATTTTTCCCTTTTTCTTTCCCCTCCCTGTGAATTTAAGTATCTGTGAACAGCTATTTGTTACACTGCAGCATGAGGCAGAAAGAGCAGAGTATGTGCATGCGTGCATGTGTATTTTGCCTAGCAGGGGGTCTGTTTTTCTCTAAGCTTTGGGGAATGTAGGTAAACATTTTCATGTTTGGCACAATGATAGTCATCATGCTCTAGAGCTTACTTCCCAGTTGCTTCTACCGCTCAGTGAGGTAGAGTGATCCATACTACAGAGATATTTTTCAGCAATACATTAGCAAATGTCAAATAAACCACCTCTTTATTGTTGACAATTATTTTCTCCAGCGGAATGACATCCTGTTTTTATGACAAAACAACAGGAAGGTGCAAAGTTGGCCTTGTCAACTCTGATAGAAGATTTGATTGAATGCACAGTGGCAAAGAATAATTAAGTAGATAGGCTTTCCTTTCTAGAGTATTTTTTTTTGTTTGTATCATAGAACATCATGTCACTTTTCTTTATATTATTGTTAGCAGACAGAAGGAAACATCTCAGATGAGCGATGTTATTGCTGGCTGTTGCTTATAAACATGGGTATCAGTTTGACGTGCTGACATAGTGCTTGTTAGAAATGATTTCATTCTAAAAAAAACCCCAAAACTTGTTGGTCAGAAAGGTTTGGGGTTTTGTTTGTTTTGTTTTGCTTTTAATAAATGTGATTCAAGTGTATGGCTGTGTATCTTTTAAGAAGAAATGAGGAAATTCTATGGAAAGGTCGTATATAAGTTTTACATCATTTAAAAGGTAAGATTGAACTGTTTGTCCTTAGGGTTTGGTAACAAAAAAGCTACCAAAGAGAGAACTTTTCCAGTTACCAGGTTTTCCTGAAGGACCTCCTTGTCTTTGGTTCTCCCTCCTCTGACCATATGGTCACTTTCCAGTTGCTCTGTGGCTCGAGGTCTCATGGGAGAGCCTGTGGCATGAGGCAGGGGTCTTTCTCAGGTGTCCAGCTCCAGTACTCAAAGGGTCTTGCTGCCTTTTTTGTTCAGCTGCAGAAGGGTTGGGGAACAAGTGAAAAATGTTACAAAAGGTTTGCCAGCACACTGCTGTCATCATGTGAACAGAAACCTCCTCACTGATATAAAATTATTTGGGTGCTAGTCACTTGCTGGTTCACTAGTTTGAGAGCATTTCTTAACAACTCTTACCCACGGGTGTAAGATTTTGCCATTTATTCAGATGTCAGTACACTGAAAATGCTGCAAAGGACCAACAGGAAATTTTGGGGATCTCTGTTCTGAGGATTGGCCCCAGGTGCTGGTTTCAACCCACACCCCAGGGTGAAGGAAGAAGCAAACAGTGAGAAAATGCGTGCAAACATTCTTGTATTATGGGAGTGTTTGGAGAGGGCGGCAAGTATCGAGAGCACAGACAGGATAAAGCAGCTCTCCAGCCCTACAGGCTTACCAAGACCCTCCTCTCCTCTCCACCCAAGCACTTGTTCACGCACCCAGCCTGGCCTCTCCCACAGGGAAAGGAGATGCTCGGGTCAAAGAGATGATGTTTGGTTTCCCAGGAAGTAGACAAGCCTGAATATCTGGTTCTGTCATGGTTCACATGGTCTGTTCACTGGAGAGATCAAAACATATTTATTTTTGGGACAAGACTGATGGATTCCTGCGGCTGCGTGTCAGCAGAGCGTGGATGAGCTCTCTGACCATAACATTCACCTCAGCTACCTCAAAACTTCAACAGTTGTCATCATTCCTTTAGTGAAAACAGTCTTTTCATTACTGGACCATATTTCCTTATTAGTTAGTTTGTAATGATCAGACACATCAAATATTCCTGACTACTTGTTATTTTTTTACTAAATCATCTCAGATTTTCAGGCATCCAGGTGGCACTGTGAAACAAGATGGTCAACTGACTCATCTGACATTACGCTATAAAGCACAGCTTGATTCAGCTTAGGACTTAAGCTATGTCTGGCTGTAGCTATAACTGATTGGTGAACCACTACCCCTTGTCACCAACCTTTTCAGTGTTGCTTGGGCTCCATGACTGAAGAAAAAAAGTTTATGTGAAATTTAGAAACTCCGTATCCTTTGGTCATAATCAATTGTAATGAATTAACTGCATAGCTACTATTCTAATGTTCACATGGTTTTATTTGTTCATTTTCTCTTCCTTTATCCAGATTTTTTGTCAGCTTGTGAGCAGGCTGGTTAGTCCACGGCTTTCTACCACATCACAGCTCTCTCATGTGTTAGGGTGACTGGTACTGAGTCATACTGCCTTCTGCTGTACCTGCAGTTTTTTTACAGTAATCATCTTCACTCATATGCTGTTCTGCATTTTCTTTATTCAAGTAATACCTAACGGGGGTCTACAAGAAAGGTGGAAAGGGACTTTTCATCAGGGATTGTAGAGATAGGACAAGGGGTAATGGACAGAGGTACGCTCAGAGGTAAAAGCAATGTTAGAACTCTGATGCCAGATCCACTGATTCTGATCTGTCCTTTGACTGATGACTTTACTTGGCAATCCTCCTTTTACGGGGGCCCATTTGACATCTTGGGTGGTTTGCAGACAAATGCCTGTCATGATAAAGGTGCTCCAGAGTGCTGCAGCACTTACAGAGGAGCCAGGGTGCTGAGCAGCTCAGGGTCACCTTCTCGGGGTCTCAAAACTCAGTGTCCATTTAGCATTCAAGCAAAAATTGGGCATCCATGTTCCTTTGGGAAAAAGTGAAAGAAAAAGAAACCTGAGGCAGGGACCCTCTGAAAGCAAATGCTGATACTGCTTGCAACAGCTCAGAAGTGAATGTTACAAGAAAGACCTTGATTTCATGTACATGCTACCCACCCTCTGATTTGGGATCCAAGGTGTGACCCTTTTCAGTCTTTTATTCCAAAATGTGACATTAGTCAGATACATCTTTGAAGTTGGCCCTGCTTTGAGCAGGGCTTGGACCAGATGACCTCCTGAGATACCTTCTGACCTAAATTTTTCCTGCCCAGTGGGAACTGGGTGGAGGGACATAGCACAACATTGTCTGGTTTCCAGTGGCTTGTGATTAAAGCAGCTGCATGTGAGAGGCCTGAGTTCATGTTCCTGTTCTGCCTGTTTCATAAAAAACATGAATCCCTATGACTTATTCCTCAGAAGACTAGACAAACAGGCTAGTAGAGACTCTGGACGGCTGAATTCCCCTTGGTGCCAGCTTCTGGAGGTGTTTACCAGAACATACCTTGAGAAAGAGATGGGTGAATGCTGGCTCCATAGGTTACTGGACTTGCCTGCAGATGTAAAAGACTAGGCTAATAAATGTGGTGTTTGCACAGTGTAGACCAATAAGAACAGAAAATAGCTTCCAGGTTACTGTATTGACCTGTATGTCAGTCTGCCGGTTTGAGCAGTGGTCTGAATATGACTCTCTGACCTTCTGGCTCAACCCTCTCTGCACTGGTAGACGTTTTGGCACTTGCCATGCCTTCAAACAGCTTTCTAGCAATCTGGGCAGCATTTCTATATATGCAGTTTACCCCATACCAATGTCAAAACCATATTTACAAGCAGACCACAGTAGCAGCCAGCCCAATACTGCAGGATAGCAACAATCCTGGAATAAAGCTGAAAGCTGCTCTCAATGTTTTGCTGCAAATCTGGCCCTTGACATGACCACAGTGAAGTCCTGGAGGCTTTCTGCCTGATTTTATGTCTCAAGAAAATCTTACTCTATAATTAGTGTCAGGAGGCTTTCTTCCATAAATACTTCAATAACGGGCACAATGAGTTTTCCAACCTGTATTGAATGTCATCTTTTCTTTAACTGCTGAGTAAATACTAGAATCTGAGTTTCTAGAAATTTACCCTATGGTAGGTCAGAGCGTAGTCCCACAATATGATAAATAAGATCCAGGTAATTTTATGTAAACCTCTGAACTTCTACACACGTGCACATGTAACTTTTTGTTGATGTAATGGATGTTTTATTGCAAAGGACTTTTTTTTTTTGCCTCTGGCTTGCAGAAATGAAACACTCCAATGTGCATTTCAAATTATGCAGTTTACTCATAAATCAATGGATGAGTTTATATACATGTAGAAATAGTCTTCTTAGGCATTTATTAGAATAAAAGGAAGCATTCTGCAAAAAGAGCTTCCGCCCTTAGCTCAACTTCTGTATGTAGTTAGATTAATGTAAGTGGAATTGAAATAAGTGAGTCTGGATCAAGTCCAAGAAACGATTAGATTGCAGTGGACCCAACACTGAAGTCAAAGGTAATTTTCCAATTGATTTTGGTAGATACATGATATTGGAGCCAAAAGGGTGCTGCAAATCCTGACGTTATTTCTTCTATTTGTGCTGTGTTGAGGATATTCCTGCTTCAGATTTCCCCACCTATTTGCTAACCCTCAAGTCCCAATTCCTGTAAAGCATTTTAGCCAGTGTCTTGCTGAGGGGTTCTAAAGCTGCACCAGGACATTGTGAAGCTGCAGGCATCTGACTGAGTAGAAGCTTTCTTGCAGGGGGCACAATTGAACTCAGGCTTTACTGTTAAACATCTGATCAGTCTTCTGATAAAACAACCTAGATATTCCTGCACTAGAAGATGTTGGTGGTGCTATTTTTCTTGCTGTGAAGAGAATCCGCACAGTCCTTTTCGATAATTGGGTTGCTGGGGTTTTTATGCTAATTAAACTGAAACCATTTTGAAGTGAAGTCAGTCATTCTCCACTGGCAATGTGCCATCCTGAATGGTGCAGCTATCTTCACTGGCTATAGTACATAGTGGGGGACAAAAAAAAGATCCATGAAAAATGGACAGTTCAGTGGAGACATAAGTATTAGCAACATTAGGCCAATAAAATCAACAATATGATTTTTATGTACAGCTGTAATTATTTTCTGCTAAAGAGGGTGCTGAAGGAGGATAAAGCAATTCCCATTGCCAGCAGCCTGCGTAGCAGAACGCTTGCCTCCTCCTCTCTGCCTCTTGTATACACACATCAAACAATTGCATTAGCACTTCTGTTGCCTTTCTTCTCCCACCCTCTTTTTTCACACAATTTGAAAGCTAAAGCAGAGTGGTGTTGATAGTTGAGCCTAACAGTGAGTTTTGTTTGAACACAGCATATACTATCATTGATAATTCGGAAATTTCTGCATGCATTTGAAAGGCAAGTTTAAGTAATTTTTAAAGGCACATTTCTCCATTTGAAAATAATAAATTTGCTCTGCTTAGTGCTTCTGAGAGCATGCCTTTGTGGAAAAGATGGTTGGTTGGAGCAGAATATAAATATGCCTCTGCTTACAGGGATACACTTTATCTGTTTGTAGATTTAAAATATGTATAGTTTTAAAAAATATACCTTACTGTCTGTTTTTTATTTAAAAGCCATTATTGTAGAACAAATTCTAGTATTTCCTCTTCATTGCCACAGCAATTGTTGAGGAACGGCATTTCAGTAACTCTAGGTGCTCTCTGCAGACAACTGCTGTTTCTTCTCAACATGTCTTTAACAGCATTTAGATCAGGCTCCAAATATGTGTAATTAACTTTCTCTTTTTAAAGCTATTAGAGTGTAATTGTGCTCCCATTTGGATTTTATGTTCTGGGTATTAATGCTATAGATGCTTTAAAATGCATTGCTCCAAGCCCTGTTCTGTTCCCAATAGCTAAAGCCTAAATTTAATTTTTGGCAAAGAGACAGGGAGAAACTCCTGGGATTGCAAATACAAGCACCATCATTACATAGGGGATGTGTTTAGTACTGTGGTTATAGATAATTCACCCACTGATATGACTTCAGTGCTGCATCCATTAAAATTATTGAGACCTTTGCCATCAAGTTCAGCAGGTACAAGTTTGTGTTCTTCACTTAAGTAGTAGCAAAATGCACATTTATTTGCTCATGAGCTTCCATAGCAAGCTTCCACTTTCACTGAGCCAGTGTATCTCTTCTACAGGGGCTAAAATTTTGTGGTCTTATAGAATACAGATGATAGTCATAATTTCTAAACAAAATCTATGTGCATCGGTTGGTATTTTCCTAGGTCCTACTTTTTACAAAAGGAACATTTCATATAGATTAAAAAGAAAGTGTGGTTTTAAAGAGTACACCCATTCAGGATGGAATATTTGAGGAAGTCTGTAGGAGTTAGTATCCAATTTCTAGTATTTTAATAGGATTTAGGTCCCTAGCTTCTATATACTCTCCAGAATCTCTCAGACTTTTCAATAAAAACCAGAATCCTGCTGAGCTAAAATACAGACTAAGTGACAGTTTCTGCCTGAAAGTATCCTATATATAATCACTTCAAACATATGATCATGTCAAAAAGAAAACAAAGGTTTGCCTAAAAAAGCCTTATACGTACAATATAGAAAAAATGTTTTATCTTGTCTTAGTCTTTTTTTGTTTTCAATTATAATTTAATGAATAGAATTATCTAATATATTTTTTCTCAAAGATTAATTCAGGATCTTTGAAATAACTAAAGGACATACGATTCCTTTGGTTTCATAGCAGGTATACAAATGTTTATTGAAGGGAGAAGTATTTAGGGACATAAATCCATGCCGCTTGTTGAGGCATAACTTACTGTTGCTCTTGGGAGAGAAAGTCACACTGCATTGGTGTGTGCATGTGTTAATGAACACATATTTAATATACTGGCACATTTCATTAGCTACATCACTTGGGTTTTAATTTTCCATTTTTATTTAATGTCCATTGCAGAGGCACTTAATTGTCTAGGGTCTAGGCACAGATGAGTTAAAATGACCTGAAAAACTCTGATCATTAGGTAGAACTGGTAACAAATATCTGTGTTTTTTTCATAACTACTCTGTACATGTATCTCAGAAGAGCCTTTTCATTATCTCTATATGATTCAAAGATAGTCACAGTAGATAAAAAATTACAGTCAGGGGAAGAGTAAATAGGGATGCATAAGTCAGGAAACATTGTGACACATTAATTATTATCACTATATATTAGTGAAATAAGTTTTGTGTTTTGAACAGTTTTTCTTATTGATTTAGCTGTGAACTGTATGTGTTTGGCAATGTTTGGGCACTGCTGAACTTCGCAAATACCTGGTATCCTTTCTACTCACATCCTTTATGCTGCTGCATTTCCTAATGCTTTTGAAATCCACACTGCAGAAAATTTGGCTGTTTAATGCCAGTTATATCATTTATGTGACATAAATAGCATAAATAATTAAATTACCCAAGATGAAGTTAACAGACCTTTCTGGTGTCATCTTCAGGTCATTTAAACTGATTGCTGATTGGGAAAGAAACTTCCACAGGGAAAGAGCAGTAGAGAGCTGGTGCCTTTGCTGAATGCCAGACTTGTCCTGTTAACCATAGATTCTAGTCTCCAGATGAATGTTTCCTAGAAAGGGATATGTGCTTCAGGGACCTGAGCCAAAATATGAGCCTGTTCAAATATTCAGCACATGAGGCAACACTGAACATTTCTATATATGGGGAAGTGTGATGGGAAGATTTTGTCTTTCTTCTCATAGTGACTGTGATACCTCATGGGTGCTTGTGATGTTTGTAACAATAATACTGTGTAATAGCAAAGTATGCAGAGTAATAAATATTCCTTAGGATGTGAGCCAAAGGCTAATAAATTCATTAAGCAGACCAGACTTCCAGCCACTAGCAGCAGACCTGGATCTTAAACCAAAATCATGTGGCCTTCAGCAACTGTCCATCTCTAGGACAGACTAGAGTATTTTTAGAAACTGACTTTGAAATCAGACGTTTGAATAAAGAACATTCCCTCTCTTCCATAAATACTAAGTGTAAGCTGGGCATAATAGACATGAATGTGAAAATGGATGTATCTTAGCATGTCTTTGCATCTTAGTTTGATTGCACATCATTGTGAGAGCTGGTGGCTTGATACCTTGTCTCCTGGAGCCTCATGATCACACAAGCCAGCAAAGGCTGATGAAATGAAGCTGCCCCTGCAACAATAGCAGTCCGAAGTGAAAGCTTTCTTCTAACCCCAGCTCAGCAAGAGGCTTCCAGTGTGAGACTGGTAGTTCACATCAGCTCTCTAGCTGCAGCATCAGACAGGGCACATGAGTGTGCTTGCAAGTATTCAGACACACAGTATTGCAGTAGTTCATAAACAATCCACCTCCAGGATGAAAAAATCAGATTTTTAATTAAGTCTAAATGATCTAATTTTTACTTGTGTCATCTTTACTGTTGTATAGGCATTCAACGTCTGCCACAGGTTGGTTAGTGTGACTACTAAAGATCCAAGAACTCGTGCTTTTTCCTATGCTTGAGGAAATATGGAGCTAATGTTTCAAATTAAGATAGAATCCTTTGCCTTTCTGAAAAAGCACTGGTACATCTTTCCAAATTCTTGTTAGTACAACTACTACAGTTCATATACAAAGATAACACACTGAGAGGACTCAGATGTTATTGCATATCTATTTCCAGTATGTTTTTCCAGGTAGATTCCTCCTACTAAAGATCAAACTGGAAGGCTGTGTGGAAGAACATCAGTAACTGAACGAGCTTAAACATTTTTCTGGGTGTTTCGAAGATGCTGGCAATAGATCATACGAGCCAGTTGAATAATATAGAATACATGACATATTCCTCTGGTTTTGATATTAATTATTCTTGTTTGGTCAGTAATTAAAGTTTAACTAGATGCTCTTACTAGCAGATTATTTTTTCTTGATTTACCAAGCTAAAGAAGTAGAGAAAAAAAAAATGTTTTCGTCTCTGTAAAGTCAGTATCAATTGATGGGTGCATGAAGAATGGGCATTTCAGGAGAGAAATTAGACCTGCAGCAGGAGTGAAAGGGAGAATTTGGGAAGGAAGTGCTGGAAAGCTGGCCTTGCTCTACCTAATTGAACAGTACCGTGCAAAACCTGCGATGTGGAGTGCCTGTGACTGTTGTGACAATGCAGGGTCCTTAATCAGTGTGGAAGACTTTTCATTTAATGGCCTTTTAGATGTTACATTGCATAGTGTATGGGTGCACCTTATACACTTCCATGTATTAATGTATACATCTGGATGCCTACCTCTTTTTTTTTTTTGTCTTGTGTGTGGTCTTTTGTCTGCAAAGCAGAGAAGATGCTGCTCACTAAACGTATGAGGAAAACTTTCAGAATTCCATGCTAACTGAACTAACTGAGCTTTAGGTGCTATTTTAGGCCTAAGGCAAACCTGATTAATGAGATTTAAATGCAGAATTTGCTCAGCCCCTCAGGTTCATTGGTACTCCTGCTGTGATGATGCATTAGAGTCACAGATATGATAAAATGAGGCATACATTATTCTTTTTTAATCCTCTATTTTCTAGTACAGAATATCACCTTCAGACAATGTTTTCAATGCCAACACTCAGTCTATTTAAAATAGAAATACATTTTTCCCTTTCAGCAGGTTTCCTTCCTATTCTCATTTTGTACAATGGATAAATAACAAGGCTGAAAAGAATGCTTGTCAACTTCAATTTTGCCAAACATGTAAATGTTATAAAAATAACCTTTACAAAAATCCCCAGAGAAACCAAAATATTTGCACAATTTAAGGACAAAGATTACAAAGCTGAATAGACAAATTACATACAAATAAGCCCTGGTAGCCTACAGAACAAAAATATTTCGTCATGGGGATCTTCTGAGTGAAACAGCTCAGAATGAAAAGAAAAACTGATTTTATGCAGACTTCTGCTGCCCATATAAAAAGGCATGCAAGCACACAAGGCAGCACTGAATGTTTGACTGCTGTTTGTGAAAATACCATAGTCAAGTCCTTTGGAGTCCTTCAGCTTTATGTATCCATGTGGAGCTTCAAGGATTACAATGGAGAACCAGGAGTTTGCTCACCTAATGCAGAATCAGACCCTGAGCCAAAGTACACAGATTTTACTGGAGAATATCTCTCTGAGTTAGGACTGTTTTTTCACCAAGACAGTTTGGCTAGTGAAACATTGAATAAGTACATTTATGCTTATACAAAACTGCATTCTCCAGTTACGGCATATTTCTATAGGGAAATATAACCAAACTATACTGCTAAGTTCATATTAGACCTGATCAGATTTTTACTATTTTGATTATACCGATAACAGTACAACACATTGCTTGCATATCTATAGTGCTTAAAATCAAACTAGCTGAAAAAATATGTTCACAAAGCTGGGTTGTTAAAGAGAAATCTTTATGCTTCCCTTCAGTGGTAGTTACACATTCCCTGGCATAAAAATTTCCATCAGTGAACAGTGACAATATATGTATTAAGTGTTTGAATCTGAAAAGAAATAGCAAAGCCAAAATAAGCTGTTTTAACAGACTAAATGAGGAGAAAAGCAAGGGCATAGAGATTGATCCTTTTTTAATGTCAAACTGAAGACTTTTAATCAAAGGTAAATTCATCTCAGTTATCTCACTATACAGATAGTCAAGTAACCTTTCTTTGTTCAATTTAATAAACTAAATTTTGAGAGTGTAAGGAGCATTTATCTTTTTGAATGAATAGAAATCCTGCATTTCTAATTGCAATTGTTCTTTCTGGCCTCAGTGAAGGTGATTATATTCCTAAAAAGTGGTGTCACTTGTGTCATTGTCACTGAGGGAGTTCAGAGACAGAGACTTTAAATCAATTTACAGTCTGTTTAAAAGCAGGGGACAAAACCCATGAACATTAATTTAAAAACTGCTTCAGATTACTATTATTGTATGATTAACTAAGGTGGACTTCAACCTCCTTTGAGATTTTAGTGTTAGTGTGATAAAATTTATTGCTTTTAACAAATGGACCAGTTTCAGTGACAGTGTTTATTCAGTACACTGCACATGCACAGCGCTGTACAGGAAGTGGAAGGTCACTTCATTAATCCTTGCTCCAAAGGTGTAAGTGGGTATGAGCCTATGCAATACAAAACCAATACATACTGATTAGCATGACAATGCTCCACTGAATAGATATTTCTTGAAAGGAGAGTGGAAGCAGTTTGGTACAGGAGGTCTCATTTGACCTCTCCAGTGATGATAAGTTAAACCAGTACCTCACCACAGCATTTCACGGTCGCTGTGGTGTAGCAACAGCCCCAGTGCCAATCTGGCTTAAATAGTATTGTCAGAGAAAAAACATGCAGCGAAGTCCATACAGCTATACATCCCCTGGACCACCCAGGATGCCCCAGAGTACCTTGATGCCAAGGTTAGGTTACTCTCCCGCTGTGTGGTCGTGAGTCACTGCTTGGCATACATAGCTGTCCTCCCAGAACCAGTTCCTTTGAGGCTCTTAAAATGCTCGTACAAGACAGAGATGAATCTGTTTTACCCCAAAAGGGCTGTTTATGGCCAGGTCCAAACTCCATGCAGTTATGGTCACGCATGCAAACAACCTCTGAGTGTCTGGTCTCTTGAGTAAGACAGATTAGCCAAAGACTTGTCTCAGGAATATAGGGGTGCCTGTTTGGTGAAGGGCTGAGGCCTTGAAGAAGGTTACACAGGGATGCATGCTCAACCCTAATAGACGTACTGTTCAAACCGATTTGATCTCACATGCCTCAGCTCCCCCTGTGCCTGCCCTGTGACTGATCTATAATCTATACTGGCAATTTTGGGGGGGGTGTTGGGGTGAGGTGGGGAGTGATAAAAGTATGAAAAAAACACATCCCTCCTATTTATTGGGAAGTAGGCAGCATCAAGCAAATTGAATCATCTGAAATTGCTGGTCAGGCAATAAGAGATGAACACAAATTGAGAGGGAATGCAAAGAAAAGAAGAAAAGACAGATGATGCAAGCAAATCAGACATGTCAGTTGTAGTGACTTTCAGGACATCTGTTTCTCAGTCAATGAGAATGTCTTGTTCCTGGTTAATCTGCAAATCCTTGAATCTAGAATTTCCTCTTAAGGCTTCATTTTGCTAACAAAAAATTAATAAAGATTTTGCTGTCATAGGGAGGCTTTCCACTGAGGTCACTGGGACCATATCAGTAGGAAACTGATGGGAGAAGAGAATCAGGATACCTGTGCTTGAGCAGGTCCAGGGTGTGGTGGCCACAAGTGCTCCTGCTCCTGTAGCTATCTGCTGGGCTCCCAGGTAGCAAAACTACTTCAAAACAGATATTTATTACTTGAGGTGTAAGCTTATTACAATGTTTGGGGCATTTTCCCCACAGATCACTAGAATGCAATTTAGTGTTGGAAAAGCTGACACAATTCCATACAACCTCTAGCTGCTGACTGCTGTTTATCTGCCTGTGTCACTGGGTTGATCAAAGCCTTGATGTGGAAGCATCACTTGAGAGTGTGTCTGGAAGTGCAGCTTAATCACAGGGGCGTGACTACCCAGGCAACAGCAAGCAGCTAGGAGATCTTCTAGAAATGTTCTGGAAAGTCAGAGTTAGCCATGAGGAGGCTCTGGGAATCTTCTGCTGAACACAAGGAAGAAGGAGGGCGAGAGAAGGAGTTAGAAAATCATGCATGATTCTTGTGAGAACCCTGATTTGGCAAAACATACATTCCTCTACCTTTAACTTCAAGGC
>JBCJKH010056018.1:0-26308 GCA_039877255.1 Loriculus beryllinus | reverse complement strand
CTGACTCAGCTTAATAAAGTGGTTAAGCAGACCCTCAATTTTACTTAGGCAAATACCTTAGTCTGCACTTATTGTTGAGCACATGCTTAAATGCTTTGCTGGTAAAGTAGCTAGCTCTCAGTAAAATGATCTGGTTACTGCATACTCGTTTAAATTCCCAAATTGTGTAGGTACTTCCAACAATGAACATCTGCTTTGGAGGTGGTGTCACATGAGATATTTGGCCTTTCTAACGTGGATGACAATTTACTAAAAATCTGTTTCTCTCCATGTAGCATTGTTGTGGTACCACTGCGTGCTGCATCCAGCAAACTTTCCTCTGTGACTGTAGAGCCTCTTTTCTGGTTTAGGTTTATTATCTGGCTGAAGAGGAAACAGAAATGCTTTTAGGCTTGATTGCTACATTTTATAGAACAGTCTCATGAACGTGTTGAACAGATTGACAGAGGTATATTTAAATATAAATAGGTACAGTGAACTCACTTGTTTGAAGGTTTAGCTTTGGTAAAGACATATTTATAAGCATTCAGTTTCCTGACAGTTTTGTTCCAAATATGACACAGACACATCTGCTTCTGCACTCTCACACAATCCTTATTCAGAATTTCAGCAGAACCTCATTGTTGCTGCTAAGTTGTAGCTGTGTTTTGTGGAAATGTGTTTTACTCAAAAACCTTCAACTCTCATTGACTCCACTCTGATTTGCATTTCTCTGTATAAGCCTAATAGTTAGAATTTCTTTGAGCTCTTCAGTTTCACAGGAGCAATGATGTAACAGAACGAAGAACACGCTTTGTTCCTGTGGAGACTTAAGTCTGTAATGTTAATGTGTTTCTTCAGCGTATTGTCTTGCTTATGGGTTTTTTGTAGCATGAAGGGACAGGGCATATATCTGTAGTCCATCGTGTATTTCACTCAAATGATGTCCTTACTGAGGCAAAACAGTTCACTTTGGTACATGAGGCTGGAATGATCCTGTATAAATTGGCAAGAAAAAGCACAGTATGAAAACTCAATCATATTCCTTAAGTATTAGTTGCAGAGAACATAGCTATTCCTGTTTCACCTTCTCTTTCTGAACTCAGTAAGGAACTTAATTACATCTAAATGACACACAACTGAGCTCTGCCCTGACCCAATGTTCCAGGGGAATCATTCCTGCTCTTACAGTGGTGTGGATGGATCTACCTTTGTCATGGACAAGGGGTAATGGGTTAAAGCTTAAACAGGGAAAGTTTAGATTGGATATGAGGAAGAAATTCTTTACTGTAAGGGTGGTGAGGCACTGGAATGGGTTGCCCAAGGAAGCTGTGAGTGCTCCATGCCTGGCAGTGTTCAAGGCCAGGCTGGAGGAAGCCTTGGGTGGCATGGTTTGGTGTGGGGTGTCCCTGCTTACGGCGGGGGGGTTGGAACTAGA
Source organism: Loriculus beryllinus (assembly GCA_039877255.1). Taxonomy (NCBI): domain Eukaryota; kingdom Metazoa; phylum Chordata; class Aves; order Psittaciformes; family Psittacidae; genus Loriculus; species Loriculus beryllinus. The sequence goes on along the minus strand of JBCJKH010056018.1, from coordinate 24,891 downwards.
TGGTCTTAAGGTCCTTTCCAATCCTAATGATTCAATGGAGACCGAGACTACAAAGTTCCCTTCCTCGGACCAGCAACACACTGGGATGGCGATGGAGCAACTGGAATGTAACTACAAAACGTAGACCAGAAAAGAGGCCGAGGAAATCAAACGAAGCCTGCTCCACCACCCTGCGGGAACCGGGAGAAAGGAATGCAAATCCCCAAGCAGATGCCGGGTGTAAACACACGGGAGCAGCTCTAACTCCTCACGGGGAGACTCAGACATCCCCTCCAACCAGTCTCCCGTGTTTGCCTCCCGCCAGAGAAGAGCGGGAAGCAGCTGAGCAAGGCCCGGCCCCGCGCTGGTGCCGAGCCCGGCGTGTGCAGCCTCCAGGGGTCTCCTGGGCCACCGCCTCCCCGCTCCCGCAGCAGCGGGGGCACCGCGGGGAAGGGAGACACGACACCACCAGGCACCGGGGGGGCGCACAGCACCCCCACGACACGCGTACATATACATGCGTACATATACATGCGTACATATACATGCGTACATATACACATATGCACACATACACACATGACACACCGCCGCACGGCGCGTACGGACACACCACGCAGAAGCCGCCCCGCACCGCGGGCACACGCGCACCGCACCGGCACACGCGCGGAAGCACCGCCCCGGCCCGCCCCCGTCCACCGCCTCCTCCGCCCGCCGCGCACACATATACCGCGCACACGCCCGGCTGTAAGATGACTGACTGAGGGACGGACGGACAGACAGGCGGGCAGGGACGCCGGGTTCTGGAGGGATTATTCACTCCGCATCAGGGACACGCAGGAAACCACTCACCTACCCCGCGGGCCGGGGGGGGGGGGCAGGAGGGTCCCCAGCCCCCGCCGGAGGACGGCGAGCGCCCCGAGCGCGGGAGGAGCCTGACCAGGTAACGTGTCCATCCCGGGCAGCACCGCCGGGCTGAACGGACAGCCGGCCCAGGCCGTGAGACGCAGCCGGGTACCCCGGGGGCCGGCTGGCGGGAGCGGGCAGAGGCCGCCTTGCGTCGCCACCCAGGTGCTGAGGGGCTACGGGCGGGTGGTGCTCCGGAGCGCTGGTGGCCCCCGCCGCTTGGCCTCGCCTTCTCAGCCCGCGGGGCGGCGGCTCCCGGCCGCCCTGAGCCGACCCGCGGCGCGGCTGCAGTGCTGGCGGCGGCTGGTCGGGGCTGCCGGTGCTGCGGCTCCGCGCTGATCCCCGGGAGCCGCGCTCTGGTGGCGGCAGGGATTAACGCGGGTGGCTGGCGGGGGGGACACCGGCACCGGGGTCTTTGTGGTGGGGCGGGCAGGGGCTGCGTGCCCGCAGGTGTCACCCGGGGCCGGCGCAGCCCCGGCAGCGGCGTCGCGGTGCTAGAGGGGGAGGCCCGGAGGCGCTGTGGGTCTCGGCCTGTGCCGGGCGCAGCGGGGAGGCTGGTGCCGCGGTGGCTGCAATGTAGAATTAACCTGTGAGGATGTCAGGGAGCAGCGGTGGCTGAAATGTCAGTGGGTAGGGCTGTGGCACTGGCCGTCAGTCGTGTGTGGCCTTTGCAGTGGGGTTGGGTTTGGAAGCAGGAGGTAGAGGGTGCTGCTCCTGTTTTCCAATATCAGATGGCACGCGTAGAAAGTGGAGCAGATGGTGATGGTTGTGGTTATTATGGAAGAGGGTCATGAAAATCATGTATTTCCTTTATATAGTTTTTGTGTTGCCTGTCTTGGCTGAAAGAGGGGATTTTTCACTTTTGACAAGGGAAGTGTGGCTGCCAGTTGGCTTGTGAAGGAGTGGGGTGGTTCTGCTTTTCTTGGAGAAGGAAACCCCCCACAGCTTTATGTCTCTGTCTCACCTTAGAGATTGACAACAGTGTCTTGGTGTAGAGAGCAACTGCAGTAAGCTTTATTTCTTATCGCACGCCTTTATAGTTGAATGTAAATAGAAGGGAGATTTGGAATCTCCTCTTACCCTTTCCTATGCCAGATGTGTTTTTCTATCTAGTATATATTGCACTTGAAGTGTTAAACTCTCAGGGGGCGTGGAGGTGGGGGTGTGAGGCCGGGTCTGTTAGTTGCTTCAAACAATTCTCTTTGCACGTACTTAAAAAGGAAAAAGGGAACATGTTGTAAAAGCAGCTGAGGAATATATAAAAGTGAAATATTAATGAACTGAAAAAGCTCAGATAGTAAAGACATTGCGCCTAATCATTTGGGAGGATTCTTGTCTTTCTTACAACTCCTTGTTATATGTGTGCCTGTAGTACAAATGCAGTCAGTATAAAGGACAGCAGCATTTGTGTTTAGATAGCCAGAAGTAGTAATAGTACATAATTTGGTTTTTTTCTGTGGTGATAATCTCTGCAGTGGCTTGGTTTAGCCATGATTTTTGAGGCTGCTGTAGGACAGAGAATTATTGCAGAAGCAGAAAAAATATTTCAAGAAAGTTTTCTTAGAAATGGAAATGAGAAGGGCTGACTCAGATGTGGAGTAACCCGGAAGAGCAACTAGAGCCTTAGAAAGTCCTCTTAGAGACATGATGATAATTTATTTCACTCTGATGTTACTATTCATCTCTAGCATCCCAAATGAAGTGCAGCATCCCCTAAAGGGGCAAGACTGTCCCAGGAGAAGGTAGTACATGGACGTCCATGAGCTGCTGAAAGGGTGTAATACAAACAAGGGATATTTTCTGCAAATAGGGGTTCCTTTACCCCTTGGAGCCCGGAATGCAGTGGTCCCTGTGATTTGAAGAACTTCCCCAGCTTGGTTTAAAAGGATACTGAGTGCAGCAGCTTTCTGCAGCAATCAGTGGTAAAGTTGTCTGTCAGCCACAGAGTGGAGTCCTGTGGCCATGGCTGTAAGCCCTGGCAGGACTTTTTGGAATAGCTGGTGCATATTGGTTTGAGTAAGGCCTGCCTTCTCATGAGCTTGGTGCAGGCCCCAGCAGATGGGATAGATATGGGGAGCTGTATTGTAAGGAGGAGCTGGAACAGTACATAGGGTATGTACCATGTCTGGGTTACAAGAGATAGTGCTTTGGTGTTTAAGTCTATTTGTCACAGAAGATGCTGAAAAAGCATCTTTTATCTTCAGGTCTAAGCATATGGTTGTGTGAGTGCATGATCTACCATGCTGTGTGAGGTGCCTGTGGTTGAATTTCTCCTTGAGTCAAGCCTAATCCCTCACTTAAGCCTTTGTAGTTTGTAGCTGGACATTGAACAACTTAAAATTGACAATGTCTTACTTCACTAGATAGTGTTGCATAAATTAAAAGAGAGAAGTAGAGATGTTGCTCCATCTGGACAAAATCCCACTCCTTCGTGAAGGTTCATGGAAGATACTATGGCTTGGTTGGATTGCATCACCTGGAGTATTTGGAAGGTCAGAATTTCATAAGGGCAATATATGGTTTTTACGTTTTGTCAGTAGCGCAGATGTAAGTACTATTGAGTAGTATTTTGTTAAAATAATAGTAGATTTTGATAAACATACAGATGTGCACATTCTGAGGACATGACATTTTCACTGAGACTGAGTTCCTGGGTTGTTTTCACTCTACTTCTGGAAGTGTCCTAATGTAAAGAGCCTGCGTATTTACCAGGTGTTACAGATCTTTGAGGCAAGGTAAGAAGTGAAAGCTTCACAGTTGTTTTTCTGAGGTTGATTAATACCAGTAAAGCATCGGAGGACATAGCATTTCTGTGTTAGTGAAAGTATTGATGGAAAAGAAACCTTACAGATATTTCAAGTCAAACAGTGCACATCATGTTTTTGGAATACCTACCAGCTTGTTAGGCAGAAGAATTGAATTAAATTCTCTATCTTGCCAAAGTTACTGCTTGTTACAAGATCCAGTGCCTCAGGTCCTTCCCTTGTGAGTAGTTTTGCTGCAATTGGAGGGGGGTGGGGGAACAAAAGGTAGCATATGCATAAATGATGGCAAGTAGGGGCTGGGTTTGTTTACTGAGAAATAACTACACAGCTTAAGGTTTTTCTCTCATTATTGCATTTACTTGGCAGATTTATGCAGTGATAGTAAACTGGATTTAGTTGGTAAAGTGAATATGCTTTCATATCAGACTTTAGCTATTGAATGTGCTGTGTCTGTGAGATGGCATGTAAAATACAGAACTTGTAAGCACATAAAACCTGTAGCGTGATTTTTTGCTTCTAATATTTCATGTATATTCCTATGCTTGAGTAAGGACCTATAACTTTGAGGTTATGGAAGATGGAGCCATATATTTTACATGCAATTGTATTAAACCTCTATACCTGCTTGCTAGTTAAGCATGTTGATACTTGCTGCTTTTTGACTTGTTCTCACTGCCCTGCCTTACACAGAGCATTGCACTATATGTTTATATAGAAAATACAAGCACATACTTGGTGACTGAAGGCTGTTGTATCATTTATCCACTGTATGACAAAATGTTAATGTTTCCTATGCAGTCTACTGCTTTTACCTGAAAAGTGATCTGTCTTGTACAGGATAGTTGCTTTATAATAAAATGTAAGGCAAAAGAAATCACAGGCAAGCAAGAAGTAAAAGCAGAAAAGTCCTGGATGTGGAAAAGGCAAGAAGTTTCTAAAATGTGCTCTGTAGTCTGTTGCAGGTGTTTTGTAATTCTGTACAGAAACCAACCAACACAACAAACAGTGCCCCCCCAGAGAACCCAAAAACTTGGAGAAACAAAACCAACCTCAAATACACTGTCAAGGCTGTCAAGGTGTGTTGTAAGGTCTGAATGATGATGGTTTTGTATACAAATGTTCTGTGTTGAATATAGATGATGATTTTTTTTTCCCCTTGGTTACGCTAGGAAAGTCCCTGTGAATGTTGAGGTGTGAGTGTGTAATTGTTTTCTTCATAGGTGGGAAATTGAGGTGGTGTTGTGTTGAAGTCACACAGTTGATTTGTGATAAAGATAATTGAACTGGAATATGCATCCCAAGTCACATGGTCTTATCTTAATGACTTAACTGCATTAGTGTAGTTATTTTGATAACTTGGCATAGATGTAGAAACTTCCTACAGATGCAGTTGCAGGATTTGGGTGTGCAGTTAGGCAGCATTTTCTCTATAAAGACTAATAAGTAGCAGATTTTTATTTTCAGTTGAGAAGAAAAAGCTTTTCCTGGGTTTTCTTTAGCTGCTGAGTTTGAGAGAAAGTAGTTCAGCACTCCTAGAATGCAATGACACTTTTGCATTATTTAAAGAAATAGCTCTTAATTTTTTATAATGCTCTACCATATCAGGAATTTGAGATCCAGTTCAGTCAGTGATGCTTTTGAGGGTCACAGCTGGCTTCCCACTTTGAAGAACCAGTTGTGACAGACTGGTAGGAAGCTTTAAAAAATGCTTTTTTCCCCTATACATTTTGGTGCAAATCATTGCCTCTGAGAATGTGTTGATTGGTTCTAGTGCATTTCCAGGTCTGGCTTTCCTCTCAGTCTTTTTCCTCTTTCACTTTTGTTTTTGGGCCTCTTTTCCTGCTCCTTCTTTGATGTGCCATCTTGATGTGATCTCTTAAAATGCTTCCATGTGAAAATAGCAGCTTTCAAGTCATTTATGGATTTTGTGTAGTACAGTGAGACTTAGATTTGGGTGAGAGTATAATACAGAAATATTTAACATTTATATGTTGCTTGTGACAGAGGCTAAAACCTTGTCATTTGAAGCAGAACCTTTGAAGCCATGATGTCTGTGCACATCACTTTCCAGTGATGTTAACCTGTCAGTTATCCATGCCAGCAAAATCTGATACTCTGAGAAAGATGGAGTCACCTGGTTCAGCCAGAATGTGGGAGAAAGGATGTTTTGTGTGAGGTGGCAATGGCAGCTTCTGCCCCCTCTGCCAGTTACCAAATACACTTGGTTTTAGCAGGTTTTACAACTTCAAAATACAGAGGCTGTGTTTTTGATGACCTGCTCGTGGCACAAGTACAGTGAAAACTGTGACAGTCCTGCCAATAAAAAAAGATTGCATTTCATTTTCTTTATTAATTGTGACCATACATATTACTTTAGTTTGTGCAAGAAAACCAATATTTATTCTGCTGTTAACACAGAAGCTTTAAATAAGACCTTAATCTATATATTGAAAGGATGAAAATGCTAACAAGCTAATTTAATTTGCAGTATTCAGAAATACTAATAAACTGCCTTGGTAAGCAGATTCTCCTAATGATATGTTAATGTTTTTTTTCTCTATTGCTGAAGGGAGGTGGCTAACAGAAAATGGCAATAGGGAAAATGATGTGGTTTTCTCTATATTTATTTAAGTGATGCTGCAAGTTCATATACATTCTTTAAGATTCACAGATGTCTCAAATACGTTGAGGGTAGATCATGCCATTCAGCTGTGAGTGCAAGGTATCAATTGTGCATAAAATGACAAAGTAGCTATAGCTGATAAATACCAATACATATTAATTTTCTGGTATTTCTTGATACTTAAACCAAGTATTGGGACGCAGCATCTGTGGGAAATGGCGTTTAGAAATTGATAGCATGTAGCGCAAAAGTTAGTTTTGAAATACATGTGGAGCTGCAGACTTTGTGGTGTAATCACTTGTTGTATGACTACTTGCCTGTGTGGGGAAAAAACCCTCATGGAATATGTGAGGGCACACCTGTAGCCTGTGAAGGTGTTCTAATTGCTCCACCTACCTGCCATTAGTGGTTAATGAGCTGTCAAGGATCCTGGGGTGGGAGAGCCGGGCAGGCATCTTCTATTTTCTTTAGGTTTTCCTGTTGCACAGGTGATGGCAGACTTTGCCCTCACTATAAGTAACAAAATAACCTCGTTTTGCTTTGCATGAGTTCTCTGGTGTTTTGTACCTATAGTTACTGCAGTAATTACACTGTGGGTAGAAGACTTGAGCATCCTAATTTGTTGGTGTTTTGAACCCATTTTTTTAATGTAGCAGCTCTAAGTTTTGTGAGAAATGTTGAACCTATAAGCTAGTGGCAAAACTGTTGCTGATTTTAATGAAGCCTTTATTGTATCCTTATATTTTAGTATTTGTTAATTTGCTTTGTATATAGTATTTGTTTTTGTCAAGAATTGATTTTTAAAAATTACCAAGCGTGTGCTGTTTTGATGTCTTTCGTTACATCATTATGTTTTTAGTACCTCTAAAATTAGGTTATCAAAATATTTCGGTGAGTTGAGAAGAATATAAATTTTAGAATGGTCAAGACGCTGCAAATTCGACTGACGTGAAAAAGTTCAATGGGTTTGAAAAGAAACTTTTCTGTACTTACAGGCACCTATTCTGTAGTAATGGTAAGCTATGCCAGGGCACAATGTCAGGTGGGAACCAAAGCATTTGGAGTTTTATGAAGTCCAGGTGAAGCAGAGATTACAAAGACCAGAGATCTTAAAGTGATCACCTGGATTTAAAATTTTCAGAAGTTAATGGGAAAGCGAAGGAAGAATCTAAGATTTGGGAGAACCATGCTTCAAAATAAAATTGAGAAGTCACAGAAGACACACACAAAAAGGAATATAGAGAAACTAATTTGCTGTCTGTTAACAGTTGACACTACAAATAGCTTCTTCTTATCTGTTAATCTTAATTTTATAGCTCGAAAACTCTGGGGCATCTATTGAGATGGGGAAGAGGTGGCAGGAGAGGTGGTAGGGAATGAAAGAGAAACCAGCTCCCAGCTTCATGCCTTTGTTGTACTCTACCACCCTTAGAAGACATTTAGGGATTAGTCACATTAGCTATAAGGTAATCTCTATCCTCTCTAAACCCTCATTTTAACATCCTGATCTTGTTCAAATATGTTTTTGGTGGCTGACTGTCTGTGGCAGGGTCTCAGCAAATTTCATACCACTCTTTAGTATTGTTCATGGCCCCTAGTAAGGGAGTAACGTACAATTGTCTGCTAATGGCTGTTAATGATAAATTTTGTTATAGACTAAATTTCTAATGGGCAGAAATCAGTACGGGAAGCTACAAGGCTGTTTTAGGCTGTCAGATCTGCAGCTCTGCTAAACTTGTATTTTTAATGTACAGAAAAGTTAGTTTGAATTTTTTTCATTTAATGTTTGACATGAGCTTAAATGCATGCAAACAGCAACCTTCTGTGGCATAGCTAAAGGCCTAATAACTTTATTATACATCTGAATCATCTTTGTCAGAAAACCCATTTCATTTATATCTATATTGGTTTCAAATAAAGAGGGTTAGAAAATGAAGAAGATTGAGGCATTAATAAGACATGATTGAGGCTTTAGCTAATCCATACTGTGAGTTGCTTACAGGGAGACATAATATCCCTATAAAAAGGGATCAGTTTAATGGAGTAAATATGGAATGCATGCATATATATAAAATACAAATATCCTTTGAGAAAGTTGGAATGTAAGTTGTGGTGCTTTCAGCTCAAAGCTATGGTGTATTTTACATGTGGAGTAGTCAGTGTTTCAGAAAAAAAGGATTTATTTCATTTACTTGCTCTAGTGCAGTGAAATCCAAACACAAGTTCACAGCTTTTAAAAATCTACTCTCAGATCTCTAAATTATAACTGGTGGGGAAAATAACAAAACAAAAAACTACTCCTGATCTTGGTTTTAAAGAGTTTAATATACTGTGGGCAAGATGATTCTGGAAGCTGTATATTAGCAATACACATGACATTTTGTGGCCTTAGTTTAAGAGGGCGATAGGATGATGCTGTTTATTGAAGTAGGTAAGCAAGAAGTTATTGGAAGAAATTTAGAGTGTCTGTCTGTTTTCTCATGCTTTCATTTGAATATGACTGAGGTTGTACAGTGTAGCTATTTTATAATGATTCTGTATGCTTTGAAAACAGTCAAGGGGAAAAATGGTATGTATATAAACAAAGAAATTCTGTACTCACATTAAGGATTCCTTTTTCTTTCTGGTTTGCAATTGCCCAGGACAGTGCATGTGATTTCCAAAATGCTGAATTTGAATGCCAAAGAAACTGTAAAACACTTACACAGCACTATCTATTTATACAGCATTTTCTAAATATAGGCTAAGTCCTTGTCACAAAGAGTTTGTATATTAAAGCAAGACTAGACTTGAGATGACACAGAACAGCTTGAGAGAGGCATGAGAGCTATTGGTGAGGAACTGTGAAGAATTGAACAACTGTTTCAAGTGAACAATTTGAGGAAAGCTTGAAAGAACAGTGAAGATAGCCCTCCCCGGTTAAAACGAACCCCTCAAAAGCCCAAACCGAACTGAATCCTCAAAGCCAAATGCAAAAAACCAAAACACAAACCAGGAGTCTGAACTGCTTTTGTTGTCCAGGTTTTTGTTACTAGTTTTTAGAAAGCACTATTTATTTCTAATTTAGATAGTAAAACCTGTGACTGTGTAAAATCTATGGAAGTTTTTTAATTATTAATGTATTAATTTAGTATTAATGAAATTACTGTTTACAAATGTAAACTTAGGGGTCTAGATTCTCAGCTGTTACTACAGTATTGCTTCCTTCAATGGAGCCAAGTACTCCTGTTTGGTCTTGTGTTTGTTAGGCTGAGCAGTGATGGCAGAGTGAAAAATGATGGAGGATGGAGGAGGTGGGCAATGCAATAGCTTTTGAACTACAGTGCCTCTAGCATCTCTCTCTTGGTATGTTGTTGGTTCTGCTCTGTTCCTCTTGAAACCGTTTTTCTGTTCTGGAATTTGAAAATGGAGTTTGTAAGGTTTTTGTTAATTGTGTTGCTCAGAGGAGAGATTGAAATGCTGAAGTGCAAACAGCTTATCCTGGTTTTCTGTGGAAACAATACTTGCTATCCTACTGTCCTGGTGTGTCATTTGTATATTAACCTGCACCAGGTATTTTTGAATTTGTTAGCTGCTTTCAGCAGTATCTGACAAAAGAACAGAGGTCTTAAGTTTTAAGAAGTCTTGAGAAATCAGAGTGGAGAGAGAGACTCATGTAAGAGAAAAGCTGCCTGGCGAGCTCATTCTATGATCTGTATCAGTGAGTCAACCTGGAAGAGGAGTTGTGTGTGTACCTTGGCTGCTGGGAGCTTCTTAGACATTAAATGAACTAACCACAACATGCAAATCTGTAGGTAAGTAGGCCTTGTTAGGTTTGCTGCTCATAATGATATGTGAGAAAAAATCCTGAGTGGCTTTCTTCTTTGGGTTCTTTTTTTTTTTTTTAAATGGTCTTCCTTCTTCCCCCAGGTCATTTTTATATCATCTTTTCCAAAAGCATAGGGTGCAATGCTTATGCAGGGTGTTGCACTGATGCCTGCTTGATGAGAATTGATTTGTTTAAGCCTGTGTGCTATATCCATTTACACCACCTGAAGCTTTGGCTTTCTTTTTGTTAAACATCTCTGGTACCTCTGGTTTAAGGAAGTATGTTTAAAATAGAGAAGTAGGAGAAAACATCATATAGAGGCATCTGTCTGTCCAGTAGTAAATCACTGACCAATCAGTAGTGAAGAAAAAAAATAAATCCATATATTTGTATTCAAATAGTGTGAAATCCTACCAGAGTGTTTGAAGTGGTTTGTTGCTCCAGTAGAAAATGAGCTTAGAAATAAAGCTAGGGAGTCCGTGTGAAAGGAAGCTCAACAGGCATATGGAATGGTAAGTTTCAGTACTTTTTGCTAAAATTTAGGTAGTTTGTTTCTGAACTGTAGCTGATCACAATGTATAGTAGAGAATATACGGAATAAACATTGAAGAGAGTGACTGTGAAAAATAATGAAATGGTGTGTTTGGCACAGTAGCAAAAGCAAAAACCTCTTCATGTGGTTATTTATTTTGGAACAGAGTTTGGGCAGGGCACTAAAGTGGTTATTCAGGAGCATATTTGTACCTAAAATGAGCTTGGTTTGCTCTGTCAGGTGGGTGTCCATTGCCATGTTCCTGTAAAACCATGTGCTCAGCTTGTGTGAGGACAATGCACCTGTTTATTGGAGTGAAAATTTCAGTGGAGATTAACTGATATACGGCGTACAACAAAGTGACTCAAGGGTAAAGCATCATTTTTAGTCTGGAAATCTTGCTTTGGCACTGTGATAGTTTTGTCTTTGTGTTAGCTGAGCTTCAGTCAGGTTTCACTTCAGTTGTGCTTGGGTTACATTATACGTGTATTAGGCTTACTTTAATTTATCTATTATGAGTGATTGTTATTGAGGACAGTTGCTTCGTGAGCTACTTTATTATCTTGAACACCACAGATGTGTAATACTTAGAGGTTTACCAGAGGGATTTAAGGAATCTCTGACAATAGAAACAATTACAGCGGTAGTGAGAAGAATCTTTGAAAGTGTTACATTTATTTCCCCGGAGTTAATCTTTACATATCAAAGTAAATTAACCAGAATATTCTGCTTAGATGTCTCCTGGATTCCCTAGTCAAAAGCTATTATGAGCAAGATGCCGTCCTTTTTATTCCCTGTCCTACAATCCTTACTCAAAGTATGCTTCTAGTGGAGTTGATACAACTGAACAAAGTAATATTCTACATACATTTGTGATATTAAGGGGAAGACATCAGTCATTGTGATATGCATAGGTGACATTATTATTTCAGGAGATATTCTGCTATGATTTTTTTCTTTTTCTCTCGGTTAACTCTATTTTTGCCATTACTTAATCAATGCATAAAAAGAAATGAACAAGTTTTTTTCCTGTAAGGAATGCTAGGTCATAGCCTGTCATATCATTCTGGGAAGATTATTAGGAAGGGTGCAATAGTTTGTCATGAATATAGTTTTCAGAATCAATTGAAGACCTGTGGAGACCTGTGCTGTGCTAGAATTGAGTGTTTTCATGCCTCACTTTGTCTGTGTAATGCCCTGAAGGTTTTCCTGCTGAGTGGCATTTACTGGAGAGGTCAGATTTGATGGAGGTTGAAATAATGTCCTGGCTGGAGATGAAGCAGAATATATTTCATGTTTATTTGGCTAGAAGTAGATACACAGAGAGATGAATTTCAGTGTAATCCTCAAACTGTTCACTATGTTGCCCTAATCTCTACAGCTACATCTGATTACAAAAGAGAAAAGTTCACTGGTAGGCTTTAAAAGTTTCTGCCATCTGTCTTGGTGCTTACCCTTGGTTCACCGAAAGCATGTATTGTGAGCAGCTTGACAGGCTGTCTGTGTATTGCAGCTTTTTATTCTGTTTTTACCTTCTGTCTCTCTTTTGGGTCTCTCTGTTCAACTGGAGCAGCATGTGGGTTTTCTGTTTCACAAGAACAATATACATTCTCGGATCCTTTGGTTCGGTTGCTCAGCCTAGTGCTTTGGATTTGGGACCTTCTTTTTATGCTGTACCTGAAATAACAGCTTGCACAGTGAATTTTTCACAAGGAAGAGGTCTCCTAGGTCTATTCCAGCAAGAGAAACTGTATGCTTTCCAGCTCCTTCATCCTTGGGATCTCAGTGTTCATGGGCTAGTTTTGCCTTGCATGCCTTTTTTAGCTCACTGCATCTCCAAATCCCTGCCATGTAAGCAACTGTACCCTTTAGTTAGCTTTCTGGTTTGTGCTCATCCTTAATCCTCATCTGACACTTCGCTGTTTCTGTCTGTTGGGAAGATCTTGCTAGACTCGAAACCACAGGAGGAGTGGGATGGCATATACTTCCAGCAAAACAATAGCTTTCTAGCAGCTCTTGGCCAAATTTATGGTATGTAGCTGAAAGGAATATGATTACTTGTGATTGCGGTGGAGGAACAGGGTGCCGTCTTTCCCGGAGCTGAGGTGTACAATTCACAACAGTGTTTTCCATGCTGAGGTATTTCATTCATCTAAATCACATTTTGTCAATGTCCTGACTGTAATAAACAATATGTCATTAAAGCTAGTCGTGACCTCCATGGGCTTTTGAGAAAATACTGTCATTACTGGAAAGCTGGGGTTAATCTCTCCCTAAATCCATAAGTAATTCAGGCTGTTACTGTGGTTTCAGCACTCTTCCCTAGAAAGCACAAACCAGGAAAGTGATGGATACCAAGAAAATAAGCTACAGATAAAAAAATCTGAGAGCTAATCCCTGTATTTTTAAATAATCAATAAATAATTTATTAGAATACTTTAAATATTTAAAGTGTATTTAAAACAGTATTTCAGCAACCTAGCTTTTTTGGATTTTTCTTTCAGATTTTTTCTGGTCAACTGTATTGTAATGAAGCATTAGAGACATGAAATTGTTGATGTCGCTGTTTGAGCATAGTAAGGCATAGGTACCTGAGGCAGATGTATGGGCTGGACACACCAGATCAGAAGTGCTGTATTCACAAAGCATCTGCCAATTAAAAGTATTTACAGTTGTGGAAACTAAGAACTGAAAGTCTTGGAGAGAGCTAGTTATGTCCACAGTGCCCAAGATAATGCAAATTGCATAAGCTGACAGTATTATACTGTGAGCTAAGGGAATGCTGCTGATCTTCTTTTTGTTTTTTGAACTTTGATAATCTACTGTCCCATGTGGCCAAACAAGGGAGATCTTTTCTGTGCAGCAAATAGTGGCAACAGTTTCTTGGCAGCTGGATTAATTCCAGATTCTGTAACAGGACTTCAGATTAACATTAGATTTGTAGTAGCTAGTGGTATTTTAGCCTCCTGACTCTCTTCATAGGAAGAAAAAAAATATTCCTGTCTAAGGTATTTGGGTTTTAAATCTGATATCCCCTACTTTCTTATGTAGCATGTGTGTCACAGCTTGACCCCTTAACAGATAATGGTGTGAAAAGCACTATAGCCATGACTGGTATCTGTTCTTAAACTGTGAGATTCTAGATGAAGAAAAAGGTTGTTAGTGTATATATAAGAGGAATTCCATTTCAAAGAGTGATTTGTGCTGTTTAATAAGATGAACTTGCTTGTACAGGGCTCATTTTAATAAGCTAAATGAAACATTGCATAAGTAAGAAGCAAAGATTTAGGTCACCCTTAAACTACATTAGAAAAACAGCGACTAACTGAAGTAGTGGGTAATCAATCCCCATTTCTTACAGGATATAAGGCTGCAGTATGTCTGCATGGGGGAGTACTGAGCAGAAATAAAGGAGGTGTTTTGCTTGCTGTGTATTTTGTTAGTGATACTGCCTGCTGGAATGAGTCAGTTTGATGTCTTACATTAAAAAATATGATGTTAGCTTGACATTAAAGAAAATGAGGGAAGCTTATTAAGAATTGGAAAACATTTTACCCTGAGGGGTTAAAAAAGCTCTGCTTGTTTAACAGGAAAAAAAAAAAGGAACTTGGTAAATAGAAATACGGAAATGCAAGTGCCAGGTAAGAGGAAGCTTCTTGAAATTGCGTGGTGTTTAGTTAAGCTTTAGTTGGAAGTACACGAATTGCTTCTACGAAATCTGGAATCTGAACATGAAGGAACTAATTCGTGTAGGTTGTTATGTAGGGGGTATGAAACGATGCTCATCTTGGTTACTCTGTCCCTAAAATCCAGGAATAATAGAGTCATTGCTGGGATGCACACCATCATGTGGTAAATTTTATCGTAAGACTCTGGGTGGATTAAGAAGGTGATTATTTTCAGAGTCTGCAGCCTAGGTATCTTAGCACTAAAATATTGTCGATATGTATGCCTTTTTCTTGCTCATGCTGATTACTCTGTCCATTAATTATTTTTTTTTTACAGCTTAGTAAAAAGTGGGAAAATGATCTGACCTCTTCCATCTTCACGTTCTTACACACTGGGACAGGCTTAATAAGGAAGTTGATGGAGAGAGGTTAATTAATTTAGTTTCCATGGGACTTTGGGGAAAAAAATATGGATACTGTTCATTTTCTCACAGGAGACTGCTTTCTGTAAGCCTATGTGCTGAATTAAGTTTGGCTTAAAATATTTCTGGAGGAGCTTATTTTGATGCGGACTAAGGGATAGGATGGCTCAAATTTTGGGGGAAAAAGAGGGATCTGGGACCTAAAAAGTGCTTCTCATCCTTGGCAGTAAATGCCTGTGTTGTATGCTGGACTGTGTTCAAGAGGAGGGGTTAAGCTGCTAGGTCTGCGATCACTGCTGGAACAGCTGTTCTGTGTCTCTTCCAGGAGACACAACATCACCTCCAGGTGATGGGCCAGAGAGAGGTGTCTCATGTGCCCAGTGTGGCCCACAGGCTGTCCTCTGGATGGTTCACATGGTGAGCCAGTGTTCATAGCTCTCAGGGTAGGCTTCTCCTGCCAGCATTAAGTGGATTTTCTGTAAGTTTTCAATTCTGTTGTGTAAAAGTACACTGAAAGTCTTGCTTTCTTGAGAATACTGAATGAAAAAGATGAGGCATTTTTCTGAGTAACTGAGTGATTATGGACTTTGCTAACCAGAAACTTAGGTTTCTTCTCCCCACCCTCCAGCTATGACTGCAGATGCTTTTCTTGTTATCTGCTGGCCTTTTCCCTTTGACATCTGTGGATGTGTGCAGTTACAGTCATCCCCTATGCTATATTAGCAGTCTGTGCCAGGAGGAGCCCTCAGAGACCATGGCTTAGCTCTGCTTAGGCTTTGCTGTACAAGCTTGTTGTTAGACAAAGCTTCACATTGAATTCATGTTTTCATTATGGAAACGTGCATCTAATTGGTTCTTTCAGCTAACTGAAATGAAAGATGGGTGGCATCTGTTTAAGTCTGTCATCATCTGCAGATTAAAGGGAGAAATATTTATGCCTTCCTGTATCTTAGTGTATTGGCTTAGTATTTCTGAAGGGGTTTAATGCTGGCCTGGAGTTTTATATGATGCTTTATGCAGTCACTACATGGCTTGAAACTGTTGTAAACACATTTCCATATTGACATTTGTTTGCTTGGACACGATTGGATATCAGAATACTTCACCTGTAAATTTGAAGCCTCAAAGTGAGAGTGAGCTTTACCAGTTTTTTGTCTGAACTGTCTGGCACAAAGACCCAAATTTAACCAGGTTTCTTTCATTTATTTCCACCATGATCCCCTTTACTTTTAGGACTTCAGTGTATGATATTTTTTCTTTAGTTCTTTCTTGGATATGGTACTTCTCCAAAGAAACCTTTTATGCTAAGAATTGTGTTTAGGCATGTTGTTACAAGCTGAAAAAGTGTGTAGATAGTTGAGGTGTACCATATGTTGTCCACCACTTTGCTGCAGCTGGGTTCTGCAGAGGAATGTTGTGGTAGCATTTCATAGGGTGAAGTGTATGGAGGCCATATGACATGTTTCTTGGCTAACTATGAACTTCTGATTTTTTTTTTGTGTATAGGACAAGCATAATGCTTTTTTAATACAGGTTTTCTGTGTGTATATATGAGAGGTGATTTTATACTACAGTATAGTAGAGTAGTGTCATAGGGTATAATTAGGCAAGCTATAATTAAACTACTACTGAGTTATGTACTTTAGGATGATACGTTATTTCCTTTTGGATTGAGGCCATTTCTTTCATGTGGTTTCCATGTCTGATTTCTTATTCTTCAAAATATGATTAAAGACTCGGCAGACATACACAGTTAATGGCGTAGTGGGAAGTTTAATATTTTAATGACTTTGAGGTGTAAAGACACCCCCCCATTTATTTCTTTATCAAAAATGCTATTTAATATTCTGTGCTAATGCAATTTGATAAAAGTGAAACCACAAAATACAACATCTCTGGAGAAGCTGAAGCTTGGATCTAGGATACAGCAAGTAAAGAGTGTGTTCAGAGGCTGTCCTTTGTGCATCAACTGAAACTACTGGATGCCCTGTCACAGTAAGACTGTAATGGGAGCAGTGGTTGCTGACCAAGAGGTCAGTTGTGAACATTTTTGTGACTGAAGGATTTGGAGGGGGTGCCCTGTTCTAAGGACTGTTCTTGTTTCTGCTCAGTCAGCTGTGATAGACAAATTCCTGGACTGACTTGAATCAGCTGCTTCAATACCATGTTTTTGGTTACAGCAAAAGATTGGAGGGATTCTTAGGACATTGATTGTGCCTGCATCAGAAATGGGAATTTGCCCTCATGGAAAGCTGTGGACAGTTAGGGATAGCATGATGAGATACAGAGGGATTGCACTAAAGGCCTGTGAGGAAGGAATGGAGAAATCTGGTGTCAAGGAAAAAGTGATGTTTTATGTGTGTACATGCAGGTTGTTTGCCAGCAGCTTGACGGTGTCTTAAAGGATGATGTTGAATGGTGCTCCTTTTGCCATATGACAGGTGGATGGCTGTAGCCTTTTGAAATGAACCTGTTCAACGGGGAACCAGCAGAGCTTTCAGAGAAAAGGCAGCAACTCAGTCAGTGTCAGATGGACAGAGTGTTGCTGAGTTTCTCTTTGGGTTTTTTTTGGCTTTTTTTCTTTTCCTCTGAAAAGAATTCTGAGCAAACATAACGTACACTGTGTTTGTGCTTACATACTGTGTACACTGTACATATTTTACAGAAGCTGCCATCCTTTTGCATACTTGATTTCTTTAATCAAGTTGCTTGCTACTGCCTGGTGAAAATTGTTGTCATCTGTTTGCCAAAATGTTATTTTTTCCAAGAGATTTCTGCAGTAGTGGTGGTCTTAAAAATTAGTTTAAATACCTTTGATTTTTTTTAAGTGCTTTATTCCCTGTGAACTATGTTATAAGTGAAAGTAAGGTGGATTAAAACCTAATGACAAATCTGTTCTGCTATAAGAGTATATAATGCTTTATTGAAAATATATGCTATTAGTTTTAACTACTCTTAAAACCTTTTCTATCTCCTTACCATAGCCATAACATAATAACATTTACTGCTTATGCAGCACATGACCTTTCCAGAAGCAGCTTACAAATGCTAATTGTTTTCTGAGGTTGAAAAAGCTGCACAGGGCAGAATGTGGGCAAGAGCAATGGGGACAGCCAGGCCAGGACAGCAGAGTGCTTCTTGCTACACCTCGTTATTTCAGGTTGTGAAGATTATTGTCAGAGGTGCCAGCCACCTTTCATCATCCTTCCCTCTTGATAGCTCTTATCTCAGAGTCCACCCTGTGTATTTTTTAAGGAATCTCTCCTCTGATAATACATCATGAAATTTTGCCTCTGACATACTTTTGGGCCCACTGGGGTTTTCAGTGGAAAACAGCTATTACGGCTGTATACTCCTTGTATGCCTTGGACAAGGAGTGCTTAACATTTGTGTAGTGCCTTCCAAATAGTGATCTTGAAGAGTCTAATGAATTTGGCACTTCCCTATTTTACAGATGTATAAAAAATTAAAGCTCAGAGAAGACAGAATTGGAAATAACATTGATTTCCTGTCAAGTAACCTCTCTTTTAAGTGAATGAATAAAACTGATTTAATATAGAAAGCAGAAATGCTCTGAATTATGAAAAAGAACAAGATTATAGGACCTAAGAAGTGAAATATATTTTGCATCTCATGCTTAAGTCAGAGGAAAGGAAAAGCCAATATCCATGCATGTTGAATTGGGTTCACTGTAAGACAGTGCATACACCTGCAAATTTGCATATAAAAGACTGCTATAATTGTTAATTTCATGAGCAGATTGATTAGCAATGGTCGAGAAAGCTGAGTACCAACAGCAAAAAAAATATTAATATTCTACACCCATCACCATTGCAGATGGAGCAGGGTTTATTTTTGCCCCCAGAGGAACTGTGCTTAAATCTCAGCTTTGTTAAAAAGCACATTAAACTATCTTGCTCCTGAGTCCTTCAGAAGCACTGAAACATTCCTTCCAGTGCTCTCTTTGGCTGGTATGTGAAAATAGGGCCACTGCTGTTAAGGATTTTCTTTACTTCCAGCTGCCAAATACAGCCATACCCTTAGTGTTGTGCTTCTCTGCTTTCGGTGAGGTATGATCATAACTTGTGCCCTGGGCTCCCCCAGCCCTCTGAGTAGCAGCCTGGACTGCAGGCTACCAAGTTCAAGTACACTTTTCTTTGTGTGTCTTGCCCTGCCCTGTCCTGTCCAAGGAGAACAGGGTATCATTTCCAGAGATCCCATAGGGGCTTGGAGTTGGGAACTCAAATAGGAAAGGGACGAAGGTGTTAAGAAAAGAGGAGAAAGGCAGATAAAGTCCAGGAAGAAGGTTCGTATTCAAGTGTGTCAGACTCCTTATTTTTTTAGCTGGTATTAGGGTTTTGTAGGGCAGTGTCTGCTGCACCATTTGAATATAAAAAAATATTTGCTTTGCTTTTTATTTAGTCAGGTTTTTTGACCTTCCAGAAACGGAATTAGCTGATGATCATGATAAACGATTATTTCCTGAAAAGTCAAATGAGTTTGGCTGAGCTGATAATATTTTTTTATCATCTTTGTTAGCTAAGAATAATCAGTCCAATGTGTTATTGCCTCTCTTTGCTCTTTCACTGTACATCTTAGTTAAGGTTTGGATTTTCTATTAAGCTTTTTCCAAGGTAAGAACACAGATATAGCTGAAATAGATCAATCCATGCCCTGTTTAATCTCAGTAGAGTTGCAGGTGTGACTTTTACAGAGGCATTGCTTTTATTCCTCTCACTTTTGAGATTTGCTGAAGCTCTCAAAGTTGAGATTTAACCAAATATTTGCGTAGGATGTTGACATTAAATACTGTACTCATCAACATTGTCTTTTCCATAAAGTCAAACACAGTTTTTGATTCATTCCAAATTTTAGCCTTTGCAAGTGGTGATGGGCCAGGGGTCTGCAATCCTACCCCTCAAGAAAGACAGCTGGGAATATAAATCACTGTGTTGTGAAACGTCTGTGAATGTGCTAAAATCCCACAGAATTACAGTATTTGAACACTATGTGCAGCATACTGATTAACCTTAAATGGCAGAGGGATATGTATATATTTAATAAAAAAAGATGGCTAGACCCTAACAAATTTGTCAGCATAGAGTACTGCAGCGTGTGTCTGTTTACTCTTACTGCTGGAGGCAGCTAAGAATGGATGAATATCTGTTGTTAGAGGCACCTTGTTGTAGTAAAAATCCTGACGACCTGGAAAGCTAATGTATATGCACAAGTTAGTTGTAAGTAAAAACTTACTCTTTTAGGTCACAAAGCTAATTTTTGGCCTTTAGGTTTTAATTTTAGTACACACCAGTGCTTAATTATGCTCTTTTCAAGTGTTCTCAATTTTTGTGTGTGCAGCTTTCTCTATGGTGTTATATATTAATGTTTAGGATTTCTTATAGGAAATAGGACTGAAGCAGCTAATACAGTTTTCTTTAAAAAGACAGGCCTGAATAGGTGTAATTAAACACACAGTTTGTCACCTCAGTAGGCAGAAATTCCATGCTTGTTCCAGTGTCTCATTACACTGTCTTGGGTGACGTTTGGTTAATGTGTTACCTGATCAGTGGTGAAGTTCTTAAGCTGATATTTAGATTGCTTGCTTAATGCATTGTTTATATGAATGCTATCAGTTCAGTATGACACAGGCCTATAATTTTAGTTTCCTCTTGATACAGAAAAGCAACTCTGCTTTGTTTTCTATCTACTCGTACTATGAAACTTAGCTTGGAAACAGGGTTTTCTTTATTTTCTTGGCAGCTTAGATCTTGCAGGAATGGTAAGTCCTGTGATGGGAGCAGGAAGTCTGAAGGTTTTTAGAAGTGTGAGGTCCTGATTGCTGCTTAGTAAGAAAGCTGAATTTCTGCATTAGCTAACAGGAATTAAAAAGCGATACGATGCTCAGATCTCTTACTTACAAGCTCAGGGTTTTTAATATCTGAATATTAGGTCATATTGGTTTGCAGAAGGCTTTAGAAAATGATCAAAGTAATGTTATGACTAGTGGCCTTATCAGCTTTTCAGAGGTTAAGGCATCTGTGCAGCCTAAAAAAGATATTGTAGAATAGTAGACTATTAGAGATCTCAGAAAACATGCTTAGGCTATTGCATACGCAAATAGTTATGCTTTCCAGTATCTAAGTAGGTATGGTGTCAACTGTCATTAACCTGTCAGAGGTCACTTGTAATGCCTCAGGTAGCGGAAAGACTCATAATGGGTAAAAATCTGAATTCAAACTTAGGTTAGTATGGGACTGCCAACAACAGTAGGGTTATTTTGTGTTTATAACCAAATAGATGATTATCTTTCATTCAACTAATTAGATTAAGACCTAGAAACCATTGAACTGGAAAATGTTTGGCTTTATTAAGGATGTTGAAATCCACATTAAATACTCAAAATTGAATGGATAAAGATGGACAAATGACAGGAACAGGCTGTTTTTTCTAGGCATCTGGATGTTACTCTCAGTATAATGCTACAACAGGGGTTTTATCTGTATTGGAACATTCTTTGTGGAAGCATTGAATATAAACACTGTATACGCAAGCAATTTTTACAGTTGAAGTTGTGGCATGTATTTGATCAGGAAATGTCACTGCAGACTGCCTGCTGAAGGTCAGAGTTAAATATTGGAGTTGGAGTCTAACAGGGCCAGATAATATAATAGCCCATAACAGTATTAGTAGTCATGCAAGCTAAGATAAAAGGTTATCGGGGTTTGCTTTGTAAGCTGATTGCTGTAGGGACCTGTGATGCCGCTTCCCTCCTCTTTTCTGTTTAAAACAGTGCAAGAGCTGGTGGCATTAAAGGGATGAAAAGGTCTCTTATAGTTGAATCATCTTTGTAAAAAGAAAGGTAGTGGACTTAAAGGTTCAGTGATCTCAACATATAGTGAATGTTGCATCACTTCAGCTATACCAGTGAGATGCTTGCAATGCAGAGGTGTTGCGTGAGGGTTGGTGCAGCACCATGGGGAGGTTAAGTGCTGTGCCTAAATTTATTGCCAAAAATATCACTAGAGTGAAGTAATGGGAGCAGCTTTGTATGAGTTAGAGAATTTGGAAGTGGATTAGAAATTTGGAAATGGAACTCTGAATCTCTTTCTCAGTACAGATACCTGCTGCTGTACTGACACTATTAAAGAAGCAGAGCTGAACAGGTTTAATCTGTTTATGTACTACTGAAAGAGTACACACAGGGAAAGATGGAATAAAATTGAATGTAAATGTAAAATGTTTCTTGGTTTAGCATACTTTTTATTAAAAAATTAGTCAATTAGTGATATGAGAGAAGGTGGCAAAGTACATGAGCCAGATACAATTAACTGGGGGGAAAAAAATCTGCTTCTTATTATCTGTTTATTCAGGACTAGCTGCTTTCAAGTATGTTCTGTTGATCTGGGTTTTATGAATGAATATTGAACAGAAGGTACCACTTTTTTTGACAGACTGTTAGCTGATGCTCAAACACACGGATTCAGTAGCTGAGTATATGCTGAAATGTATTATACTCTGATAACCGGTCTGGCGATGTAGAAGATTTAACTATTGTTAGATCTTTAATGCTAGCTTGAAATACAGCCTTGACACTCAGTATTTCTTCTTATAGTTTGTATTCCTGTCTATATTACATTGGCACTTTTTTCCTGCATGCTTTGTTGGAAATCTTACTCCTCCTTTACACTGACTGTTTCCTTCTACATTTCCCTAATTAGCAGGGAGATGGAGGGATATTGGAAGTGTTGAATCATTGTTTACTGCATACTGTCCTTACAGTAAAATGAATCATGGGTTTCTCACTAAACCAAAGCAAAACAACAACCAAAAAATCCCCATCTTTGTTCTGACTTGAGCAATTTAGAGTTGAACTTTATCCCTCTGTATAGTTAACTGGAAAATTGAAACCTGCTTATGCTAAGAGCTTCTATTGAGTACAGTACCTACTGAATCTCTGTGAGATACTACTCTGATTCAGAGCAGTACTAGAGCAGTACATGTCTTAACCATTTGGTCTAGTGAGGCATCTACTTAACATCACTCAATGTCTTCATCAACAGATATTTCAAGGAGACTTGGTATTTGAATGAGAGAGTCTTCATGCTATACACATTTAATGGATAAGTGGAGAAAAAAATGTGTAGCTTACATGTTTCATAAAAAAAGACCAAAAAGTAGAGGATTTTAGAGGGACTTTTGGTTTTTATTTTCTCTTTCTCTCGCCTTTTTTGATCCTGTAGTCACAGAAACCCCCAAGTAGTCACAAAAGCTAGGGATGTACAGTTGCCTTAAGCCTGCCAATAAGAGGGATTCCTTTTCCCTTTCTCAACCTCAATTTATGGAGTGAAAACCAATCCCCTCATTTAATTGAATATCTAACTCTTTTTTTCATGCTGGAGGTTACTGCAATTCTCATGTACTGAAATCAGTCTAGGGGTCTGTTGTGGGACAATCTAAATGACTCTCTGTGTAGCTGTGATTGATCTCTTGGAGCGTATGTAGTTTGTCTGATGCCAGGGTGAAATGTCAGGAGCAATGCACAGAAATCGGGTTTTCAGCAAGGGTTTTTACTTAAGTCTTTGAAATTGCACGGGCCTTTGAAATGTGATTGCTTAGAGGCAGTGAAGACAGAAGGAATTCTTAGTTTTAGTTGTGGCTGCGTTGGTACACATCAGTGCCAATAATACTAACATTTGCACTTTTCTAATTGTGAAAAGTTGTTGGAAAAAAGGATTAGAAAACCCAAAACAAACAAGCTTTAAAAATTGGAAAGCCTTTCAAGCTCCTTAGGCATCCTCAGGAAGGGAGAAACTGACTGATCAATCCAGAAAGAGCAGTGAAGTTACTTTAACAGAAGTATTGCATAGCATTGGAAAGAACAAAGCAGGTGTATTTATGTATGGTGCTAGGTATTTCTAAGTATATATTTTTACATGAGAAACATCTTTTACTGTGGCAGCTATGGTATTAATGTTGGAAAAAAGCCTAAGTAGAACTTCTGTTGGCTATTCAAATAGCTGATGGTGTGCTCTTAACACTAATTCCTTTAAAATAAAGAAGAGCAAGTAGAGTATCTTAACTGAAGGCTTGTGCAGGAGATGCCTACGTGCAGGTTGTTTGGAAATTGATAAGGACGGTTCCTATGCTTTCTATGCAAAAGAGCTCATCGCTTGGAAATTATATTGATGGCATAGGGCTTGGAGAGTTCTAACCTGATCAGACGTTACGATTACTGTATGGTTGCCAAATTCGGAAACAGCCTGGTGTTTGAACAGTAAAAACTGTTAATACTATACAAGTTCATTGTCAGGAAGGAAGCCTGCCTGCCTTGTAGTGGCTCATATGATACCTGAATTCAGCATAAAAGAATTGTCACTTGTGAAGAAACAAACTGGCTTCTGGAAAATGGGTACAACTGTTAAAAATCCTGGCTAGGACTGGTCAGACCAGAATCAATTATGATAAAACACTGTAGCATTGCAGATAAAGAATAATTTGGGAACAGCTGAACGACCTCCTGGAAACTGTCTTCTGCATAAACCTTCCTAATCTCTTGTGGCTCTGAGTTTACACCTTTCTGGGGCTACAATGTCTTATGACAGCTATGTTAGAATAATTTTGATACCCTTCAGCCAGGAGAGCAATGACAGTGAGTTTGCTGGTGGTGTTTTAGCTTTATTGAACTAAACCTGTGGCTTCAGACAGAAAGCTTGTGGGAAAGAGGGCTTCTTGTCATCTCTGCTGTGTGTTTGAGCCGTTGTGAGGTGAGGAACAGGTGAGGACAGCTTTTCTGCTAGTGTTACTAGTGAAAGATGAGTGTACATAGTAGAAAACTTGTTCTGGGTTACCTGCTTGGAGGATAAAGTGGAATTTTATCATAGAATCATAAAAGGGTTAAGGTTGGAAGGGACCTTAGAGTCATCCTGGTCAACCCCTCCCTGACCAGGTTGTTCAAAGCCACCCTTACCAGCCTGACCCTTAACCCTGCCAGATATGGGGCAGCCACAGCTTCTTGGAAACCTGTTCCAGTGCCTCACTGCCTTCACAGGGAAGAATTTTTCCCTAATACCTAATCTAAATCTCCTCTCTGTCAGTTTAAAGCTATTCCCCTTGTTCTGTCCCCTGAAATGTCTTTACTTTGTGTACTGGTGCAACAAGACAAGTACTCACTACAGTGTTTAGAAGAAC
>JBCJKH010056017.1:30716-45605 GCA_039877255.1 Loriculus beryllinus | reverse complement strand
TGATACTTCTGTGCATTTGCTGCTGTAGTCAATTAAAGTAATAACCTAATATCCATGTGCTGGCACTGTTTTGAAATACTTCCCTAGTATTTTCCAGTGTATGACTGACTAAGGAATCTGGATGCAACACTGACATGAACATTACAGATGTTTTTTCTATATATCTGGCAGAGACACATTTAATCATTGCTGATTATAACTATAAGCCAAGTAATTATTATCTTTAACTGCACCTCAAACTAACAGGATATGTTTTTGACATATCCCTGCTACATGGCATGCAGACACTGAGTGGCCTTAGGTTTCTGCTCAGCGGAACAATTATAAATGCAGACAGCACAAAGACTCCTTCGGCTACTGCTCTGTGGCTGCTTATGAGTGGGATAGCATGCTGCTAAAAGAACGACATTTGAATGATACTACAGCAGTGAATAGCATTTTCTTTATCTCCATTACAGCCCTGCTATAAGGGTGTTTTAAGGATGTTACAAAAAAAATTAAATCATTCTTACAATGTGATTTGTGGGATTCAAACTGGAATTTGTGCCACCAGCTCTCTTAGCTTCATCTCTTCGTGCTTCATCTGCCCAATTATCAAATCCCCTGTTGTACAAAGACACAATTCAGCTATTTTGAGGGCTTAACTGTGTCCTCAGATACAGGGATGTGCAGTGCTCTGCATCTTGTAACATCAAAATGCACAGGAACCAGTTTTCACTGGGTACACGGAGATGCATCCACATCTGAGTATTGAAGTGAACAAGTAAATATGATCCAGAGGATCATTTGAGGAGACAAACATGCATTCAGATGCAATGGATTGCTGACCTCATCAAACCAGGAAGATAGACCAAAATAATACTGAAACATGAAAGCTGGGAAAGCAAATGCTCTGATTTACTTTCACTGTCCTCCAAGAGTAGATATTCTGGATGTGCAACTGCCCTGTAAACTAGACTTTTATCCAACTTGCCAAATATCTGACATTCTTTTTCATTTTGGGTAACAAGCTATTCCCTTTCCTTTGAAAGATTTATGTCATGGCCTTACTTCCACATTGACTCTCTCCCTGTCAGTTCATTTCCCTGATTACCAATCAATTCTGGTAAAATCTTTGTCATCTGTGATATTTTATGTGTGCTTGCAGATTTTCTATCACACATTACAAAAGAGGGCTCTTTTCTGTGCTGGAATGCCCAGTACTTTGAGAAAATGTATAAAGACAAATACTACATAAAAAGAAGATGCAAGTGAGCTTCAGTCCAGAATGATACTGCTTTCGACCAGTACTGAGCCCTGGATTTGCTCACTCTTACCAGAGCTTTACACTGTACTGCACCTTTTTCTATGCAAATAATAGAGATATCATTGTAATTCACATCACTCACAGAAATGTGGCTGAGCCCAGTCAAAGAATATTTTCTGGTCCTCAGAAAGGAAGGAATGGTTCAGTCCTACTCTCTGCCATCACAGAGCTACAAACAGTATAACCAGCACCATCTGACACACATGACAGTGACATGGATCGTTTGACAGCCAGTGGCTGAGTGACAGCTGAGAAAGAGTGATCAGTTGTCCCCATTGGTACCTTCTCCAAGAGATTTGTGCAGACGAGGAAGGGAAGACTTCACTGCCCTGGCATTGCCTCTGTAAGCAGGCATGTCATTTCCAGAAGGCTCATTCCATGGTGCTGAAGATAGTTTTTGCCCCACTTCCACACAGTTTCTGCCCCATCTCCTCTAGGCACCTGCAATTCTAAGGAAACAGATATGTGTCCTCTCCCCAACTCGGCAGTGAAAAGAAACAGGAAGTTCCAGGGAGCCATTCAGAGCACCCTCAATACAATTCTGCAATAGCCTGTAATAGGCAATGTCTTCCTTCCACCGTGTGCACATATTTCCCTTAAAGGAGATAACCATGGAGAAAAAGATCATGAATGGGATCATATGGCTATCAACAACTAAGGAGAGGACTTCATTCCTTGTTCAGCACTTGAACTACTTCATCCTACAAAACGTTATAATAAAGCAAACTTAAGAAATGGAGACAAACATATTCAAGGGCTTCCTCTCCCCCATGAAACTGCTAGACTTCTATAGCATGTTTATCTGGCAAGTACGCAAGCAAACCAATTCTTTAAAAGCAGCCTTCATTTTTACTGACAGTCTGAGCTGTTAGGATTTATTATGCACACAGGTAAAATCAAAGTGCAGATCTCCGCAGGAATAAATACTTACACAGCCAAGGTGCTGCTTTACTATGGTTAACTACTTAAAAATATGCCAAATACAAGTTAGCGGAAAAGCTCCCATTAAAACAGTAAATGACAAATAGTGGACATGTGGCACTGAAGCCTTCCTAAAAGGTTCCATGGAAGACTTTATCTTTTCAGAAGTATTGAGTTTTCCCTTGGAGCATAGCAAGAGGTTGCCAGGCTCCTGGGAGAATAAATAAAATGGAGATGTTCATTTTTCATTCTCAGTAAAATATTGATGAAATGCCTTTGTCAAAATCTATTTGGCAAACTGTATGGTGTATCTTGAATTGCTGCATTTAGTGTTTCTGGACATGAAAAACACAATCTTTCAAGATGCTCCAAAATAATAGTTGTAATGAATCAAGAATATTGAATTTTGGTTTATTACAATCCACTAGGTAATAAAACTGTCAGTTTTACATTTGGACAATTTTACTGAGTGGAATAAATACTCATAAAGGCCAGTGTTTTTCACACTGTTTTTTAGAAGTTCACTGACCATTTTCTGGTTTTACCACAGTTTTTGGCTTCCTTGTCATAAAAATCATCGCCTTAAGAGAGCTGCAGATTTATAAATACTAACATACATTTTCAGCTTGGACTAATGGCTGGTCAGTGTCCCAGACAAAGACTAATGAACCTTTTAAACGAAAAAAGACTTGGGTCATTTCAGAGGTGCAAGTATACTAACGACAGATTGAATATTATCTGTATTTGATGAACACAAGGTAAGCAGGACACAGAGGAGATTCCCTTCAATTAAGTGAAGAAAGCAGAACCAGAAAAAAAAAAATCATTTAAGACTCCTGAGATGTGCAGATAGGAGACAATTCCATCTGTATTCACATGCAGAACTGCCAACACGTATGTACATATCAATCTATGTATATATGCATGGCCATTTGAAAGGACCATTGCGCTCATTGCATTTCACTGGTAAAAAGAAAACAAAGAGCTGCCCACCTTCAGAGAAGCCCTTACAAGCCCCTGGGCTGCAGCCTTGCTTATTGCTTAGGAAACTCTACAGCTGGCCGTGCGGTTTAGCGAGCCGTATGCCTGCCAGTCTCAGTCATTCCTGCATTTGTTCTCTCTTTCACTCAAGGTTCAGACACAGGGAGTCTTAGGGACTTGTGCACCACAGCCCTTTGTGCAAGTCTCACCTCAGAGCTGCTCACAGGTCGCTGTTTGCAGCAGGCTGTCAACCAGCGGAGTCAGATGGGCTGATTTGGAGCCCTGGCTGGGAGGCAAAAGCACTGTGAATAGAAGAATAGGAACGTGCTCCTTCGCAATTAGGTATTTGTATGAAGAATAACCTTATTTGTGAGAATGATCATGAATAGCAAATAAAAGGAGGTATGAACGCGATCACGCTGAACAGCTGCTCAGAACTGGAACAAATGTTGGTGAATACACATTTGCAGTATTCTTCTAGCTCTAGATTTTCTTTTCTCCCCTCAAATATGGTCTCTACTTGAGTGGCTTAGCAAAATAAAGACAGATGGCAATGGATTATCTCTAACACTTCATTAATTGCAGTGCAGCCATTGCCGTATTTCTAAAGCACTCACTGGAGCTTTCTCTGATGACTTCCTTTAAACTGAGTTGCATGCCACTTAGTGTGTAGGGGCTAATAAGAAATTGTGACTTATTAATTAAGAATGCTTATGTTAGTCATGACAGCATATAAATGCATTTGAAAATTTCATGGCTGAATGTATGGCACAGTTAGGATAACTTTTTTGGTGTAAAATAAGAAGCAGCAAACTCTTGCAGAGGCATGGCTACCTTGTACTGCTTTGCAGTCATGGCACAGAGAGCAAACAAATCAAGCCAGATTTTAGAGCCAAATTCACTCTGATGTCATTCAACTTTCAAAATTAGGAGCTTAATTTCCTTTTCAAAAATTGGCTTAGGCACACGCAGCCAAACTGAGAGATGATTCAAAGCCTAAAGATGCAGATATCATACAGTGAAATTACTAACGTGACCAGGTATTTAAATCTAATGACCTCAGAGGATATCTGGAAATCTTTTGGATACACTTCCTTCTGTTTATAAAAATGTGATTCATCCGATCTTGGAATAGAAGTAATAGCAAGTGACTTAAGTAATCTACTACCCTCACGCCTGAGTGTGACAGCACATTTCTCATTTATTTAATCCTCTTTAAGATAAGTGGTAGTCTGAAATATATGTGAAGAAAACATCTGTTGAACAATTTTGAATAATCTTGTTAAAAAAATCCAACAGAGATAATGTGCAGAAGGAGAAAAAACTATAAACATAAAGGATCTCCCATTTCTGATAGAAAGCAGCTTTAGATAGAAAGCGATAGGCATTCACTTAAAACATTGTCACATTCACCTCTTTTTTTATCTTTAAAAATCTTGGGGAGTTCATGTACCTCGTCACTGCACATCAGACAGGAGTTTTGCAACACCGACATTCAAAATTCAATAGTTATCAAAGTTCGCAGGCATTCCTCCAGTGAAAAGCTGGCTGTCTCTGGCAGCTGCACAGCCAGTACAGCGTGCAGGTCTAAACAGAGGATATCTGCAGCAGTCAGAACAACTGTGTGCCTTATGGATGTATTTAAACAGTGAGGAGGTAGAGAAATCAGAGATGGAGAAAAGGTGTACACAAGTGAGAGGGATGAAGGATTGCTCATATGATGTGTTTCTGAGGAGGTTTCTCACTTTGCACTCTGGGTGCACTTCAATCCCTGAGAAGGTGCCTGCGGCCCCAGGCCACCTAAAGACACTCTGAAGGTACAGCCACAACTGACACATCCTTCACATGTTACTCAGCCAAAATCTGCCAGGCTGCCCTGGTCTCCTTCTCCAGGCTTTCACAGGCAGCATACTGGCAATAAATTGTGTTGCCTCGTGCATATAGGACATTATCCCCAACCCTCTTCCAGAGGAAGAAGCAGCTCTTCTCCCTGTACTGAGGAAGCGTCTGTCCCTTCCCTACTGTGGGATGTGGCACCACTCCACCAAACTAACCATAGGTTAAAAGAGAAACTGCTATCCTGCCAAGTGGGATCTTTGAGTTAACAGGCAGATACAGCAGAGAGAGACTTATTACCTCTGGGTACAAGACAATGAAGTCTGCCACTGGAACAATCTGGTTCTTGTATCACAAATAAAAGCAGGGTTAGGAAAAGAAACAAAAATAAACTGTGCTCTGGAAAGTCTGACTTAGATGGTGAAATCTGAGGTGTTAGGTTTTAATTTGTCTAAGCAATAATATCCTTAGTTTGGCTAAGCAATAATTCCTAGTAGCTCCAACATGAGGAAGAAGATTATTGACTGTGTCTGGCTCTTTAACTTTGCAAAGAGAGAAAAAAACAGAAGAAAAAAAAGAAAAGAAAAGCAGATAAATAGGAACAGAAGCCAAACAAATCAAACTAGAAATAGCGCATTCCCAGCAGTAAGGATGGAAAATTAGCCACTGGAACAGCTTGCCACTGTATGTGGTGAAGACATAGGTCTTTGCATCAAGGTTGGATCTTTATGCGGAAATGATAGATTTTTTCCTGACGTGTTGTCCTGAACATTGAACCACATGATTTTTATATTTCTTTCTGGTCTATCGACTATTTATTTACTACAGGACCTTCACATACCACTTTGGTATCAGACTGCAGGCAGTACCACGTTGACTTTTTGTTCGACTTTTGTCGTTAATTATGAAGAGTGATCTCAAGATGACCACATAAATTGGCATGTCTGTTATGTTTGAGTCTCCAAGTTGTACAAAAGGCAAGACTACTTGAATACAACCCTTGTCCAGTGTAGAAAATTTACCTATCTTTAAAATAAATCATAATATGCTTTTTAATATTTTTTGTCGGTTTTCCTATTGTGTATTTGGCAAGAAGTAGGAAGATACAGCTAACATCTCTAAAACCATTGTTTTGAAAGGAATGCATGTGTTTCTAAACGAAACAACATTTCACTACAGTAAAAAAAGAGCTGTTGTGAATGTCTGATGGATAGTGCTCACTGTTCCTTATGAAATTATTTTATGTCCCTAGCCTTCTTTTTAAAGCTTTTGAGTAGCTACAAAATGGTGAAGGCCTCTTCTGCCATAGAAATCCTATTCTTTAGGAACAGCTCAGTTTTTAGAAACTGTGTTCTTTCCTTAGTGACAAACTGAATTGTGTTTTCCCTAAGAAAGTAATCCAGCAGCTTAAAAGCAGCAGAATATTATAAACCAGCTATCGGTAAAATGAGGGCATTTACATGATGTTTCCATATTTGCTTTTGACAGTTTTTTGTTTTGGTTTTGGTTTGGTTTTTTGCTGGTGCTTTTTGGTTGGTTGTTTTTTTTTTTTTTTTTTTGAACAACAACAAGCTAGAAAACTTTGGATTTTCTTTTATCCTTTTTCTTTTACCACTGGCTTGAATGCTTACCAGCTTCTGAAATTTGTTTCTCTGGATATTTCTTTAAGCAAATAGATTTATTCCTTGTCACAAGAAAACCAAAGTAATGGAATTTTGGATCAAAATCAAGTTATAATTTGTATTGGTATTAAAAGGAGGAAATCTAACAAGTACATTGTTGAGTAGAGAGATGTTCTTATTAATTGCACTTTCTGGTAATTGTTTCTTTGATATATTTTTGAAAAGGAGTTAGACAGTTCAAACGTGTGGTGGTAAAAAGTCTTGCAAAAGGAAAGCTTTATGTAGATTGATTTTTCCCGTTAACTGTCTTGAAAGTAAATTATGCAAAAAAAAAAAAAAGTACCAAGGAAATGAACTCCATTGGAAGAATTGATAAAAATCCTTGTTAAATAGTTTGACTTTATATTCAAAGAGATTTCAAAATGGTGGCAAGTAATTAATCTCTAAATAATGCTTTAAATAATATCTTTATAATATATCTTAAAAAATAGAATTCCTTTTTTATAGTTTAAGATCGGGAGCTTTGATTTGGTTACTCTTCTATTTCATCAGCATTATGGTTAAACTGGTATGCATTCAGAATAAAATTTGGGGTTTGTGTTGGTGGAAAAGGAAAGATTTGTTATATGTCTTCCATGCATGGAGGCAAGATGTCAAGAAATAAATTAATGTAGAAGAGTAAGGAATAATGACTGTAATAGGTAGCATTTGCGTTTGTAAACTTTCATGGTTCATCATTTTTTCCAGGCTTTTGCTTCAGGCTTAAACTAGATTTGCTCTAGTTTGTCAAGAGAGTGTATGTAGACTGACACCTGACCACCTACCATCTGCTGTGCGAATATATGTTTTCCGCAAACAGTTGAGCCTGTCTTGACCATGGGGCCATAAGAAACATTAGCCAAAGCAGAACAATTTGGCATTTTAGGGTCCATCTGTTGAAAATATATCATAAAGCTGTTTTCTCCACTGCTGAAGCAAAGTAATTTAGCCCAATATATAGTTTATGTATTTATATTTAGTTTATTATAATTTCTTGAATGCTTGCTTTTTACATTGGGATATAAGTATAAATTATTTGGTTTAAGCAAAGACTTATCAAGAAATTCAGAAGAGATTGCGTATGATCAGAATTAAAGCTGTGTTGTTAACAGGCAGCTATAAATATTAATTCCATTTTGTTTTTAAAAAAAACTGGGCCTGGTGTAAGAATTTTCTTTAAAGAGAAATCTTCTAAATCCATACAAATATGGGTGTGTAAACAAGCAATGATTATAGGATTATGAACTGGAAAGCTGCTGTTACATTACCTTTGATTGATTAATTGAAGCAATGTAATTTACCCAGCTTCTTTAGCAAAAATAAAAACTGGGGGCAGATCCTGAAGTACTTGCTCAGTCTTTTTTCTCAAGCAAAGGTTTCCTTTCAGTCAGTGAAGGGTAGGATACACTGGAAAGAAAATACCTACCATTTCTGTTAGGTTCAGTTAGCTAGAAAGAGAACAGTAGAAAGTAAATACATGAAAGTGTGGGAATCAGTGAGGGCAATTAGCACCTCTAAAGAAATATCAGTGCATTCTTGTGTAGACACTTTTGTGTCTTATTAGCACTCATTAAATTTCCTGACATAGAATTGTAGAATTGTTTGTGTTGACCTGTCCCTTTATAAGAATTAATTTTAAAATTTTTATAGCTCATCATATTTATTTATGTTTGTGTTAAATTATTCAGTCTAGAATTTAGCCCTTACCGTGAATTCTTTTCCCAGCAGTTTCAGTTCAGCCATTTGGAAAAGCTTGTTTAAAACAAGCAAACTGTCATAGAGTTTAAGGAGATGTGTCTGAGGATAGTTATTTGAGAAGCTCTTTTGTCTTCATTTTTTTAAAGTATGGATTTACTACTGGAAGGAGATATCATTTCTAACAGAAGTGCAGTGAGATCATAGGTAGGTAACCTGGGAGGAAGACCCTGGAACAAGGAGATGAAATGACTAATCAAACACGAGGATGAAGAATTTGAGCAGAGGGGTCTTGGAAAGGAGGAAGATAACAAAGAGTAAGAAATTGGGGAATAAAGGAAGAGACTGGGATGCTTTCCCAAAGGAGAGATTAGCACTGTTGGATTATGAGCCTTGGTTTATGCTTCAAAGGCTTTATGAAAGATTTAGATAGGAAAGAAGGATTTTAGTGAAAGAAAAAACAGAAGATGTTAACTGGAAACCAAAAATTGTGTTATACAGATGCCCATTTTCTCCATCATCTTGATTAATAATTTTTGATCTTTGACATGGTTTTATGCTAATTTAAATATAATTTAAATAAAATCGCATAAAATAGCATAGTGGCCTTTGGGAATAAACCGTTTCCTCTGTTACAGACGTATTAAAATAAGCTTGTGGTATGTGCTATTCGTCTTTTCTGACTTCAACAAGAAAGGTAAAACTCTCACGTTAGTACAATTCTAGTACAATTCTGAGCTTCCTTTTTTCCAGGTTAGACAACGCTGGTTCCTTCAGTTCTTCCTCATAAGACCTGAACTCTAGGCCCTTCACCAACTTTTTGGCCTTCTTTCGACACACTCCAGCAGCTCAATGTCTTTTTTTTTTTCACAATGAGGCACCCAACAGTGAGCACAGTATTTGAGGTGTGAATGGATGAAAAATCAGCTGAATATAGTGAATAGTTTAGGGAAGTATTCATACACTATTAAAACAGTGTTCAAAGAACACTAGATCACTATTAAAAATAATGTACTGCGAGCTACTGCAAATGCCTGTAAATGCATTATTAGAATGTGATGTAATTTTCGTAAACTGAAGAGATAGCTTAAGCAAATACAGAAAGCCATAATAGGGACATATACAAAGAAATCAAGTCTGCATACTTGCTTTGAAAGAGTTGAAAACAACAAATACAATTTTAGCTCGTAACAAAGCTTTGTAATTATTAAACTAATGTGACAGATCCAATAAAAAGAGCTTAAATGTGGGTTCTAACATGAACTTGAATGGGCACCTATTCACTGACCTGGCTTGCTAAGCAACAGTGAAGACTGAAAAACTTAGCAATACTAAATTTTGCTGTCAACTCAAATAGTATTTTAGGGATTTTGAGAGTTAGCTAGAAATTTTATTCTGAAATATGTTGGAGCTTTTTCCTCATATTTTGTAGTATAAACATTTAAAAAGTTACAAAACTTTGAAATTACTGTAACACAGCTGAGACCAGCACTTTGGAGTAGGGCAGTGCAGAAGACCTTCATGTATTGAGGACCTGTGCATCTTTATGAGATTTAATTGAACCCTATTTAAGCAGAGGTATGATGGCTAAATAGCTACCTAGAATTAGAGTATTTTGTGATATTATGAAATGGCCCATGTGCAGGGAGACAGCGAAGTTCCCCAGATAGCTTTTTTTTCTGAAGGAGCTGATGAGACTTGATTTAATTGAGCCTTTAGTTGTTTGTCACCAAGTCTAGGAATGCATACTCTCAGCAAAACTGTTTATATTTGTATGGCAATATATAAAGCTTAGATAAGCATTTAAAAATAAAGAGAGCAGGGGATTTATCAGTAAGTGGACCCTGTCATCCTCTCTCTATGTTTCGATGATGTAATTGGTAACTCAGAAGACATTGCAACAAGAGGTCTGAAATAGGGTGGCTCTGCGGTACTAGATGAATATTGAGTTGCTCCAGCCAACTTGGAAATGTCCCAGAACACTTTTGATCTGGCCTACTGTTTTGGCTTCAAGAGTGTTTTATTTGGATAAATTTGATGTATAGTACAAAGACAACAGCATCCCAACTTTTCTGTAGCACAGAAAACTGTGTACATAAATTACTTTTCAGTAAATAATCCAAATTCAGACTGTATTTTTATCATTTCTAAACAATATAATGCTTCCTTTTTAGCATAAAAATTACTGAATTGAGGAAAAGAATTTAAGGCAGACAGACTGGATAGAGTGCATACTGCCAGCACATCTGGAAGACAGTTATTCTCTAATTACCCAAGAGACAGAAGAGAAAACTGGCAGTTTTTCTGCTATTATAAATCGCATCAATTCTAAAGGAGTTAATGGATGCCCAGCTAATCAGTCTTTGTTATCTTGTAATGTTCAGAGACAAAATAAAGGCCATAAAAATAAAAAACAACGGAAGCTCATTGGTCTGGTACATTTAAATGTGTGATTTTTCTTCCAACAGACCTGTTTTACAGTGTTTAATTTGGTTTTAAAATGTGCAGTGGTTTAGTAGTTTGGACGAAAAATTGGTTCTGTAGGTGGAATGGCTGTTGTGGTTACCAACTTCCTTTCTTTCATCACGTCTTTTAAGATGTATGCCTGACCTGCGCTTAGAATTGCCACCATCTGCAGAGCAGTCTTGCCTGTAGCAAGCTTTTTTTTTTTTTTTTTTATTATGAATTTGACTGTAAAAGAAAGGAAAACATCACATGTGAAAACCCAGAGTATTTATCTCCATTTTCTTTGAAGACAAGAGCCACAAATTGCTTACCTCTGGGTAGACCTAGATGGAAAAGGAATCAAATTCTATTAGTGTACAGTACTGTCTCACCTGAGCAGATAAGCAGACAAATAAATTTGCTGAATGACATAAGTAACAGCCCAATTTGGAAAAGGGTCCTAAATATCCTCAGGGAAATGTTAACGTTGCCAAAATGTTGCTGAAATATCGTAGCAGGCTAAAGAGAGAACTTCATATTTCTCAAGAAAATTCCACCTAAATCATACTCTCGGTCATATATTGCTTAGGAAATAAAAAACGTACAGTACTTACTGCAGATTCCTCACTGAGGGATGAAGTGAAAAATACTGTTATGTTGACCTGCAGATGAGCAGGGGAATTCCCCTCTGAAGTTAATAAAACTAGATTATGGCTCACCAGGTCTAATGCCCATTAAAATACTCCTCACTTCATAAAAAAGGCACTAGTTCTTTTCTTCAGTGCCTGCTGAATAGCTTTCTTCAGGGGTCTCTAAAGCAGCTGTGGGTGACAGTATCATTCTGGATATCTCCCTGGTGGTTGTCATTTGTTTTGTTTTGTTTTGGTTTGTTTTTTACGTGATATAAGTAGGCTTAGTCACATATCCAGGATTTAAAAAGCAACTGGTTATCCTTTGGTAAACTTCAGTGCTATACGGTAAGCTGCAAACTTATCTTCCTTGGAGTTTAGGATTTTGACCACCACCAGGCTCAAAACACGTGCAACGCAAGTTGCAAAGCAGTACTAAAATGTTTCCACCTTTCATTGTGTATAGCATCTACTGCTCTGAATATCAGGTTACCAGAGTTCATATGTGAGTGCTGTCCTATGCTGAAGCACTCTCAATCATTTTCCTGTTTAGCTGGCATATAAGGGTGATTCTGCTTAAATCACCTGATTTTAAATAGCAGCTATACCTGGTCTGAACTAAGAATTCACATCTTACCACAAAATATTGTCTATAACAGGTCATCTCTGTTGAGATGTAGAAATGAATGCTTTCTTCTGAATAGCCTTGTTTGCTCTCTTCTAGCGTCTGCATGGAAAGGTTTTACTGACAGAGCACAGTGGAACAAAGCAGCATAGTTGGGACCTTTACAGATATGCAAGTACATTTGGGGTTTATCTCAGCTGTTAGCTTTTCACAGGAGTGAGATGTGAGTAATAATAGTCTTACTCATGCTACTCTGAGTCATAGCAGGAAACTTCATCAGAACAGAAAACTGTTGGGGAGTGTTTTTTACTGTGTACCTTGTCATCCCACCTTGTTACTGTCTTGTGGGAAAACTGGTTTGTGCATAGGTGTTTTTTGGTTGTAGCCTAAGTGGTTGGAAACAGCTTTAGAAGAATCTTTCAAAATAGCTGGTTGGCTTTCAGCTGATCCTAAACCTAACTTTGGTTGATACTACCCATCCCCACTCAAAACCAGCAAGAAAGAACAGTCCAATTGCATTTCTCTGTGCTTTGCTGTTATACTTTGGGATGCTTTTTTGTTATACTTTGGGACATTTTTTTTTATATACTTTGGGATACTTTTTTGTTATACTTAGGGATACTTTTTTGTAGAGTTATTTCAGGGAACCACATGGGGAGATTTGTCAAACTGCCATTTAGTGAGCATGTCCAGACTGACTTTCAATGTTCTGCTTTCCATTTTGCACTATTTTTGAAGTCTCCAAATCACAATTTTTAACAAGTATTTTTTTATGACCAACACATACCAAAAGAAGGCTTATGTTATTTGAGATTGTAGTTGAAAGCAACCTGAGGAAAAAGCTGGAGGATCTGACTTTTGGAGTTTTTTTGGTCTGATGCTTAGATCAGTACTAGCTAGGTAATTATTTGAAATCTTAATTTATACAAAACTCTCTGGATGCCAAAAAGATGTCTTTGGGCTGCATTAATTGACTTATCAAGAATGGTTTTCCTATATCTGGCCATTCTAAAAATGCAGAATTAACCGAAAGTTTACTAACCTGGATGTGAGAGAATTCCTTGTTCTCACTGCAGAACTCTCAATAAGATAACTGTGGTCCATAGTTTTAGAGAAAGTGGGCTAGTTTTTCTCCTTATTTTCTGCAAGGAGAATGCAAAATGTGTGATACCCCTTCTCACTAACCCTGTGGCATTATGACTGATATATGTCAGCAGCAATATGGTTCTTGATGAGTTCTGCCTAGGATATTATCACCTTAATAATCCTTAATAGTTCATTTTAAAGACTTTGAGGGAGGAGAAATGAAAAATACAATTATTTTTTCTTTTCCTCATCCTACATGGTGTCCATATAAGGGACAAAGTACAAGGAAAACCATTGCAAAATAGTACATAAATACCGTATATAATCTGGGATATCCCACAGAAATTCAGTTTCTGGCTGTTGTATTTCAACTGCTGTGGTCATTAAAATCAACATGTCATGACACTGTCCTTGTCTTCCTCAATCATAAACTGTGTTCACAAAATCAGAGGCCAAACTGATCGCAGTGGAAGAGCGGAGATTTGAGCAGGTATCTATGAAGTTTACAAAGTTCCTGTTTGTACATCTGAATCATGTACCTTCTGCATTTTCTACAGATTCTATGAGAACGTTTTCTTTGTAGTGTCTTGCTTTTGAGATTTTCTGGCTTAGTATTATACAAATACAGTGTGAACAATTGTCTCACATTTCTTAAGAAAAAAAAAGTTACAGTTTCATATAGAAATAATTATTGTTTGTCATCACCATACATCTTTTTGAACCCTAATACAGCAGAACAGACATATTTTTAATGAGAAACCTCTGTATTCTCTGCCACTATAAATAGCCTTCGCTATGTGAAGGGAAGGGAGATGACTGGCAGGGAACTGATAAGGTTCAAAACTAAATGGCTGTTAAGAATTCTATGGCTGTGGATCGATAAAAGGAATTGGTCAGTGGCTTCCCAACTTTGGTCAGAGAGTCTCCCTGATTTTCTCTCTTTCCAATATTTTCTTTTCAAGGAAGAAGTGAAGCAGTCACTTAGTAGTGCCACCTGAGGTATGGATGAGGGAGCTGATCATGTTTTAGAAATACATAAATAATAAAAGCCCTCCTCATGTCCCCCCTCCCCCTTCTCGATCAGCTAAAATAATATAATGCTTTAAAGCTGGTTCCACGAGCAAATATTCTTGTATTGTAGCATCAGCAGTGCACTGAAGAAGGGGGCACAAATACATATTTGGGGGCAGGAACACCTAAAATTAGTTTTGTTGCCAAGGGCATCTTAACATGAAAATAAAGCCTTAAGATAATAATAGGAAGAGAAATATTTATGCTCCAGCTGGATCTGGTTTTTCCTGTGTTTGGTTAATGTAAATTTAAAAATAGAATAATGTATGAAATCCTCAATGTTTCTCTCCATTCATCAGTAACGAGAAAGAAAACACAATTTCATCACAATTCTTGCAGATTGGAGGCTTGAATCCCAAAGTTATTTTTTCTCAGTCTTGATATTCATTAGGCATTTTCTTTTGAATATATAAAATATCAAAGACTCAAATAATTTTTTTGTTTTTCCTAAGACTTTTGTGCTCTGCAGCCATTCCAGAGTTGCCACTGGTCATATAAGAACTGTGAAAAAAGAGCAAGTAAACATAACTGCTTGAAAGAAATTACTTTCTATAAAGAAATTTTTGTCTCTAAATTGGAGAGACATCAATTTGATAGGTGGACCACTCGCTGGATACAGAACTGGCTGGATGG